>JADRCC010099175.1:0-20292 GCA_019843855.1 Hylomyscus alleni
CATAGGGAATTCTTCCCTCTGCCCTGCCTGCCATCCCAGGCCATGCAGCTGCTCCTGTGTGATCTACTTCTTGTGGCCCGCACCAGTCTGTGGCAGCGCCAGCAGTCACCTGCTTCAGCCCAGGTTGTTCACGGTACCAGCAATGGACCCCAGGCCTCTGCGCTGGAGCTTCGCGGTTTCCAACACGACCTGAGTAGCCTGCGGCGGTTGGCACAGAGCTTCCGGCCTGCTATGAGGAGGGTGAGTAGCACTGTTCTTAGAGTGGGGCATGAGGCAGGAAGCCAGGGGAGAGAGTAAATCTGAAACTGGCGATTACTTGTCACCTCTCAGGTGTTCCTACATGAGGCCACAGCTCGGCTGATGGCAGGAGCAAGTCCTGCTCGGACACATCAGCTCCTGGATCGCAGTCTGCGGAGGAGGGCAGGTTCCAGTGGCAAAGGAGGTGAGGTGGCTGTGCTTACAGGGCTCGTGAGGGTCGGGGGCTGGCTTGGTCTAGTATAAGGCATACTGAGAGCTGAATTACAGAAATCAGCTGAGGATGACAATTTTTGAGGCAGTCATTGGGAAGAAGCTGAGCCCACCTATGTGCCCACCTCAGGCGGAGAAAGCGTCCAAGTGTTTGGAGTCCCATGTAGAAGAGCTCAGATACCTGCACATGGGGTGTGAGCTCGGCCAGACCTAAGCCTCCCTTTCTTTGATGTGATGTGTGTGTGCAGGTACTGCAGCTGAGCTGGAGCCTCGACCCACATGGCGGGAGCACACAGAGGCCTTGCTGTTGGCATCCTGCTATCTGCCACCTGCCTTCCTGTCGGCCCCTGGGCAGCGAATGAGCATGCTGGCTGAGGCAGCACGCACTGTAGAGAAGCTTGGCGACCACCGGTTACTGCTCGACTGCCAGCAGATGCTCCTGCGCCTGGGTGGTGGGACCACTGTCACTTCCAGCTAGACCCCAAAGCATTCCCCAGTAAGAGAGACCCTTGAGGACATTTGTCATTGGCTGTGGTCTTCCAGAGGGCGAGCCTGACAAGCAGTCAGGATCGTGCTGACCTCTAGTGGCTGTTCTGGAGATTGCAGAGGCTGCACTGGCCCAATGCCCGTCTTGCTCTGTAGGCACCTTAGTGGCTTTTCCCTAGCTGAGGGCCCCCCTGTCTCGAGGCTCACCCCCTGGGAGACCTGTACATAGTGTAGATCCGCTGAGCCGGGCTCCTGAACTACTTTGACTTTTGCATACTTTATTTTCATAGGTTGAGAAATTTTGTACAGAAAATTAAAAAATGAAATTATTTATAACTTCAGTTTTGTTTATCTGGGTAGGCGGATGTCTGCCTCATCTGATTGCTATCCTTCCTGAATTGTCCCTTGGGAAGCCGGACTTCCCATCTGCTGTAAGGCTTCTGCCTTGTGATGGTATATTGAGCCAACTTGGCCTTCTGATCTCATGGCTATATCAACCTTGAGGGCCTTGATGGTCTCTGTTGTTTGTTTCTTTGCCTTCCAGCCCTCCACCAGGGTAATGACATCCCTGTATATCTGGAAACAGATACACACACACACACAGTTCTCTAGTCATCTCAGTACACCAGCATACATGAGGGATCATGGTCTACCAATGAGCAGACTCTGGGATCCCTGTTGGTGTCCCTTGACCCCTTCCCTCTACTCCCAACCCCTTAGGTAATCGGGTCGGCATCCACAGGCTGCAAACTTCCAAAACAATCGTGGTATCTTTATTGACTTTTTTTTTTTTTCTGAATGCAATGACTGTTTTTTTTTTTTTAACTCTTAAGGAAAATAAACATCTTTTAGAAACAGCTCGATACACACAATCTTCAGTGTGAAGCAATATACTAATAAGAACACTAGTTGTCTTAACATTTACAGTCTTCATATATATTATATATATGTATATGTATACATATATATACACTATATAACGAGGCCAGATATAATACACACGTTTACCATTTTACAGTCATATGTACAGAAAGTTGCAGGGGAAGGGGGCTGCATCAGGCCTATTGAAGCGTGGACAGAGCTGAGAACACAAACGGACAGGTGGGGGCTGGCCGTGGTGGTGATGGTGGTAGCTGCTCGGGGATGGGGCATCACTTCAGCCCCGATCCCGGCCAAGGCCAGGTTAGGGCTCTGTGCTGTGCAGCACACGACGCACAGCAGCGACACACAGAAGCGAGCATGTTCCCAACATATATACATTCTATGTAACATATATATAGAGGGGTACACAGGTTTGTACACAAATCTAGCACTGTCTCCGCCCATGAGCCGAGTAAGCTGAGTAGCAGTCCCTGAATCCCATGTTGGTGTTTTGTCTGGGACAGCTGCACATCTGCTAGAGGGGAGCCAGGCCCAGTCTCCTCAGGCTTCCAGACTGGGCTCCAACAGTAGGGTGGAAGACTGGAAAGGGGACAAACAAAAGCCACAGGGTGCCACCCCAAGCCAGCCCTCATTGGGGATAGAATGGCCTGAGCCCAGGCCTGCCACGACCCTGGGCAGATCCATGCCAAGTGCTGGGCCGTGGTCCCCACTGCTGGGCCTCTAAGGAAGGCTTGGGTCTGCCCCACGTCGTCCACCGAGCCAGCAGCCTCTTCCCAGGGGCACAGCTTGCATGCCACGTCTTTTTCAGAACTTGCAGGGGACTTGCACCCCGCCCGAGACCTTGTGCCCTGGGTCTGGCCACTCCCTGGCCTGCCTTTGCCAAGCCTGGCCCTGGTTTTCTTCGCAACCTAGGCCTCACGCCAGCGCCCAAGGCAGCCGGAACCTAGACCTGGGATGGGATCAAGGACCGGCTGTGGGCGCAGCTCCTCTTCCTCGGAGTTTCGGCCACACGGATTACAACGGCAGCCTCTGTAGGAGGGACAGCCGTTACTGTTATCGCCAGCAGCTGCCACCCTGCCCTTCCACAAGAACCCTGCAATCACCCTAGACTGTGGTAAAGTAACTTTAGGACCCAGCCTGTGCTCCTCCCTACCCTCTGGCAGGGCAGGGCAGGGAGAAACTGGCCTGGGTAGGGAACACTTTCTCTGGGGGAGCCTGTTCACCTACCTTATGTTTGGGGCACTTCAAAGTAAAATTCTCCTCAATGAACGTGCAACCTGTTAGCAAAGAAAAGTTTCTGTGGTGATACAAGGTAAGCTGGCTGCCAGGGTTAATTCTGAGCACCCAATTCCTTACTCAGAACCCTCATTAGTCCAAACTCCCCCCAGAGGTGCAGCCCCTCTGCCTCTACCCTGTTATTTCCCTTCCTGCCCTCCAACCCCTGGCCACAACTACACAGCCATCTCCCTGCTACCCAGGTCTCCCCAAAGCAGAAGGAACGCTCATTCCCAGACATGCCCACTCCTGTCCCAACCTCCTGCACAGTGCCCAGGAGAGGCCCACCCTCAGAAAGCACCCACGATTGCTTGGGTGACTGACAACTGCAGAGAGGAGTTTCAGGTCTTGACTGGAATGTCAGCTACTGAATCTCAGCCTCAATATTGTAAATTAGTCACAATGTCACCTACTGTGTGCTGTCATGATCCTTCTTCACGCTCAGAGGAAATGTTCCACACGGAAGGGCTTATTCTTAAGAGACAGCAGTGGGAAGTTACAAGGTCCAGGTCTAGATGAATTCCCCCAGATGCCCAGAAAGGATGGCTAAGCAAGCCAGTCATTATGCCTACCCAGGACAGTGTGCTGCTATCATGAGACCTTGCTAGCTGCCATTAGAACACCTAGCCATCATCCTCTGGGTGTCCCCTCTACCTAGAGGCCTTCCTGGGCCCATCTTTGCTCCCTTCTCTGCCACTGACCAGGGGCTCACCTTCCCAGACATCGTCTTCCATCTCACACTAGGGATGGTGCAGAAACTGCCTGTGTATTCTTCCCTCTTCTCCACCCAGAGGAGAGGGAGGTGAATATCACCTGAGAAAGCTGCAGAAGTTGTCTTCTAGGGCCAACTGCTGGAGGTAGGTGCACTCAGGCACACACTGGGTCTGGAGCTACACTGGACCTAGGTTTAGATATAACCTAAACAGGAGTGCTTGCTAACAGTAAGGGGTTGCTACTTCCCAGTCAGCTCAGCTACCAATCACCCAGCAGCTGAGAGCAGGAACTGGGACAGGGGGTAGCTTTGAGACTGAATACAGATGTTCAAACTGGATCCTGTGCTATAGCTGCTGTGCTCTTAGAAGTGAGAAGCAGAAGGGGATTTCCAGCTGTTTCTAGCAGCCTAGGAGCCTAGGAGTGGCTGGCCTGTGTGGCATATTAATCCTGTACTCCTAGCCACTACGTGGCCAGGCACTCTGACCTTGTCATTTGCCATGACTGCTGTTTCCAGGGCTCCACCTCCCTGACAGCTGTTCAGAGCCCCCACCCCAACCCCAAACCCCACTGCCGAGGTCAAGCGCCCAATGGCAGATGCTCCCTCCTAACATGCCCCACCCTTAGCTCTGTAGTCCCCACCCACCTTTTGAACCTGAGCTATACAGGTGACTCACCTTTGGCCAACAAAACACAGGCTAGCCTTGTTACTTGTTGCCGGGCCTTGTTGCTGTCAGGGGATGTGCTAGGCCAACCACCCGAAGCAGACAGCACTGGCCCAGAAAGTATTAAGAAGCCACCAAACTGGGTATGGAAGGGTTAAGAGCTTGACCCTGCTACTAAATGCCCAATCTTCTCATGCCAGCCCCACCCAGATCAACATCATAAAGTGAGGAGACCAGGAGCTAGCTCCATGCCTGCTATCTCACTGCTCTAAGTAAGGCCTGTGAATTCTGCCCAGCAGTCTCTAGAATGTATGGTTCCACCTTTACCAGAGACAACCGTCCTCTCCTGCTGGGACTCCTGGATAGCTCATCAGTCTATCACTCGGATGTCTTATTCCCCCACACCTCAGATCTGTTGAGTCTTAGATTTCTGTTAAATGCTCAAGGTCTGGTCTGTAGTCCTGTACTAACCAGCCATGGCTTAACATATCTGATATTTGGGGCCTGGCTCTAATATCATCTGTCTGGAATCTTCTCCAGATTCCTCCCAGCTCAGACAGAACAGCTTTCTTTATAAGCAGAGTATCTCCTGATCTGATGTGAATACTGTTCATTGTCAACTAGAGAGAATTTAAAATAACCTGGAAAATGGGCCTCTGGGAACGCCTGTGAGGGATTATCTTTTTAAAAATTTTACATTTATGGTTGTTTTTGACTACAATGTAGGTCTATGTATCATGTGTGCCTGATGCCAGTGGAGGCCAAAAAAGGACATCAGATGCCCTGGCCTGGAATTTTAGATGGTTATAAAGCCACCACCATGTGGGTGCTGAAAATCAAACCCGAGTGCTCCTGAAGAGCGGCTGGTGCTCCCAGCTGCTGAGCCACTTCCCCGGCCCCACGAGGGAGTGCCTTGGTGAGGTTAATTGCAGTGGGATCTGTTGTTCTCCGCTGTTACTTTTTTATTTATTTATTTATTTATTTTAAGTTATTGCTATTATTTGGGGGCAGGGGTAGCTTAGCAAGTCTTGGCTAGCTTAGAATTCATTCTGTAGTCCATGCTGGCCTTGAACTCATAGAGATCTGTTTGCCTATGCCTTCCAAGTGCTGGGATGAAAGGTATGTGCTACCACGCCTGGCTCAAGTCTTATTTTTTAAGTATGTGTATATACGTATGGCTGAGTATGTACCTGTGCACATGAATGCAGTACCTACAGAAGCCAGAAGAGGGCATCAGACCCACTGGAGCTGGATTTGTAGGCCACCACCATGTGGGTGCTGGGAACTGTACTTGGAACCTCTGTTAGAACTCCCAACTGGGGGCTGGTGAGATGGCTCAGTGGGGAAGAGCACCGACTGCTCTTCAGAAGGTCATGAGTTCAAATCCCAGCAAGCCACATGGTGGCTCACAACCATCTGTAATGAGATCTGACGCCCTCTTCTGGTGTGTCTGAAGACAGCTACAGTGTACTCACATATAATAAATAAATAAATCTTAAAAAAAAAAAAAAAAGAACTCCCAACTGCCCAACTGGCCTGGAACTTCCTATGTAGACCAGGTAGGCTTCAAAAGACATCTGCCTGCCACTGTCTCCCAAGTGCTGGGATTAAAGGAGTGTCCTACCATGCTTGGCCCCTCTCTGCTTCTTTACTGATGTAGTGTGACCAGCTCCCTTAAGTGCCTGTTATTATGACTTCTCTACTATGATGACTTGGGACTTGGAACTGTGAGCCAAAATAAATTTTCCCTTCCCTAAGTTGCTTTTGTCGATATTTTCTCACAGCAACAGAGAAGTCACCAGACATCTAGTCTATTAATGTAGCAGACATGGCTGTCCTGGCAGCCAGTCCCCTTCAGATTGAGCCCCTGGGGAAGCTGGAGTGGGGGAGAACACAGAAAGCCCCAGACTTTGGCTGAGGTAGGTTGGATGGGGAGTGAGCACATGCACTTAGGTTAAGTCCACATCGTACACAGGCCACCACACTGCTGGGGGCAGAGCCCATGAGAACCCCAGTCTGGTACCCGCCACCACCCTTCCCTAGTGAGTGTTAGCAGCTCAGTTCAGCTGCAGCTGATGCTGGCTCAGGATCCAGAAGGGAGAAAGCGCGCTAGTGACTGCTCAGGCTGGGATGGGTGACCAGGCCAGAGCTGGGAGGGACAGAGGGAGGGTGAGGCTGCACCTTCTGGATAGTGTTAATTCACCCTGCTGCTGCTCCACTCAAGAGTGACTCACAGTCCAGCTCTGTGGATGGGGCCTAAGTACAGACACTGCATGACAGGCACAGGCAGAAGAGCCACCAGGGCTGAACCAGGACGAGTGGTGCCACTATCCCCAGCGCGTAGGTGCTTTCTTTATAGTCTAGTGCTTGAGGTCCCCACGGGGTGGATTGAAGCTAAAGCTTCCAGGTCCTGTGGCCCACAATGCGTAAGTAGGAATGGAGCCGGCTGGCCGGAGGGGCCTGTCAGGGACCACACAGACCTGCTCCACTTTACAAGTTGAGTCCTGACAGCCGACACGCCAGCTGGTCTGTCTCCACTTCAACCCTAATTCCCCTAGTTTTATTTTTTTGTAGCAAGTGCTGGGAATAGTGTCCTGAACTTGGGCAGTGTGGCTGCTATGGAGATATCCTGTGTGGAGCACAGGATGCTTGCCCACAAACAATGTACACTGAGCCACACTTTGCCCCTCATTTGGCTTCAGTGTCTAACCTCTCTCTTTCATCCTTAAAAGCCCATGCCCATCCATGTCACTTTCTCAGAGCTCCTTGCTCAGATCTCTTTTCTATCATTTATATATTCATATATGTCTCCCCCTCAGAGCTCTGGGAAGTCCTCAAAATCAGCTAAGTAGGGACTGAGCCACCCATCTCCACAGCCAAATGCAGGCAGAGGTGAAGAGAACAAGAGATAGAGTTGCTGGGGCAGGTGAATGCCCTGAAGAGTCACATGGGGTCTGGGCTGAAATAGCTGTCCCCAAGCCTCTCGGGAGCCAGCTCTTACCTGTGTCATTGGCACATGGGTAGTGGTAGGTGTGGATGCATCCTTTATAGGAACACGAGATGGTCGCTCCGGCTTCATGACAGCTGGTACATGGCTGAAGAGAGAGGAAGGGAAGTAAGTCCTTGTGTATTCCACAGGCCCAGCAGCACTTCTGCCAGTATGGCACAGCTATGCGGCATGGAGGGATATGCCCTCAAGGGCTGGCCCTTTGCCACCTCCTGGGCTGGCACATTGCATGGGGGACCCTCTTGGGCTAATGGTGCTAGTCACCACAATGGCCATGGCTGGCAGCTACCATCTGTCAGGTGCTGCTCATGTGCTGGCTTTGGTGTGTCCACAGTCACTGGCTCCTTCTAGCCAGCCACAAGGAGTGTGGTTTTCACTGACCTCCACTTCCCAGATGGTGAGATAGGCTCCTTCCATGTGAGAGCAGGCAAGAAGCACTCTACCCAAATGGCAGCAGATGCATAGAAATGAGCTGGGGGACGAATTGACATATGACCCCCCAAGAGGCTGATCTCAAGTGAATCTGATGACCCTCCCATCCCTGACTTTTGCTGGGCTCAGAGACTAGGACTTGGTTAGGCAAGACAAAGAAGTCTAATGGAGATGCGACACCAAACCTTGGCACAGGGAAAGATAAAGATGGGCCTTGGCCATCCCCATTTCCAAGCCTTTCACCACAGTGGGCAGTGAGGTAGGAGGGAAGCCGAGGACAGCAGGCTCAGAGGCTGAGCACTGTAGTAATAGTGCACTTGGTGCCAGGCATGGCTGGAAGTCCCAGCACGCAATGAACTTCTCTAGGCCTGAGAAAACTGAGCTGAGAACAACCAATGAGCTCAAACTTCCAGGCAGATCCTGAGCTGCAGCCCAGCAGGCCCAGACTGCCTGGACAGGGTGGGTTCTGTTCTAATTCTCTATGGCTGGAGTGGCCAGCAGGAAGGGGTGGCACAAGAGGAAGATAGTAAAGCAGAAGGTCTGGGTAAGCCAAAGGATCTAGAGCCCCAGGCCCAGCTCTTAAGGCGTCAAAGGAAGCACGAGTGGAGACTCCAAGGTAGACCAAGTCTCTCTCACAACAGCCCTCCGAAGCGCTGCAAGACTCTTATGGGCCCCGCTGTGGCAGAGTCCCAGGCAGCTCCTGAGGCAGGACTCTGCTCACTGCAGACGTGAAGAGATTAAGACAGAAATAGAGACTATTATCTTGCCCCCTGTTCCCTTACAGGGGGCATAGATGACGAACTGTGCCCCACTTCTTGGCCCAGGCACCCACACTAGAGGTCACCAGTCCCCTGAGGATGATTTAGCCCAGCTCCCCCCCAACCCCAGCCAGGAAATGAGGACACAGCCTAGGGATGTGGGCAGCCTGAGTGGCTGAAGACTGGGAAGTGCTGTGAGGCAGCAGGGACTGTGGATGACAAGGGAAGACCAAAGGCCTGGCTAGTACACTCTGTGGGTGCTGGCATTCTGGGGCATCCTTGCAGAGGGCACAAGGATTCCTGGAGATACATTTGAACCAGGGTCTGCCTGGTTCCTAGAGGGTAGTGCCAAGTCACTGAGGCAGAAAGCAATGGGCTGAACTAGAACCCTGCAGGCCACTCTCCAGGGACCCTGGGAAACCCTAGTCTATTTTCTAGCATATTCTAGGTGGCCAAGTCATGAGCCTGTGGCTATGGGGTACAACCTGGCAGCAGATCCCAGCTGCCAGCCAGGACCACCTCTGGCAGGAAGAGCCTCCATTATGCAGCTAACCCTTGTCCAGTGAGGACCTCTCTTGGCCTTCCCTGTTACCCTGAGGTGTGGCAGAGTTGACAGGGCTCAGCAGTCTCCTCAGCTCAACAAGACATTCTGTGGGTGGCAGCGCGGGGAAGAGGAGGCCGGAGGCACAGAGCTGAGCCAGGGTACAGGGGCCTTTACCTGCACTCACCAACGTTTCTCCTTGTTTATGTCAGGTTGGGGACATGAGATGACTTGGTGCCAACCCTGGGCCCCAAAAAAGCCCTGGATGGTGCTGGGTCAGGACAACCAGATGGACAGGGTTCCATCTAGGCCTGAGTTTTTTGGGGTTTTTTTTCCCCTTTTTAAAAAATGATTTATTTTTATTTTACATGTATTGATGTTTTGCCTACTGTATGTATGAAATTGTCAGATGTCCTGGAACTGGAGTTCCAGACAGCTGTGAGCTGCCATGTAGACGCTGGGAATTGAATCCAAGTTCTCTGGAGGAGTAGCTGGTGCTCTTAACTGCTGGGCCATCTCTCTAGCTCCTAGGCTTGTACTTTCTAATGGAGATGAGATTATTTTAAGGAAGCCATGAAGATAAAGTTACCACGGAACCAGTGACAGGCAGGAAGAGGATGTATGGACCAAGTGTGGCTGGCGTCTTGCCTGCTGAATCAACTGGCTGAGGTACTGAAAGTTGTGTCTTGTCTCTTGGGCCCTTCTCACCAAAGTGGGCAGACAACAGGGCCCAGAGGTTCTATAGTTGTCACCATGGGCATTAAGTACCTGGAGTCTGGGGCCAGGGGGCAGCATCCACAGTGGTCCCCAAGGTTAAGGTGGGGGCCTGCCTGGCCAGAATGCTTCTCGGAATGGGCTCAGCTGCCCACAATGTGCTGAGGGTAGGAAGGGGAAGAGGGAAGGCCAACAGAACTAGCATAGCCACCCAGCAAGAGCCAGTGTAGAGGAGTGGGCCTGGAGCCTCACTGCCCAGGAACCAGGGTGGAATCTGCAGAATAAGCCCCTTGCTGCCCTGGGGCCAAAATTTCCGGGAACATGGGCTCTGAAGTGGTCTCTGCCAGTCCCCTTGGCCTGAGGAATCTTAGCTGCAGCCACGGCTCAGAATGCTTTCTCCTTCCCAGACCTGTGATCCCAGATATAGCCTTAAAGATCAATAGGTGCTAATGTGCTAGGTCCTGTGACCTTGCCCCACAGGAGGCAGGAGCAAGGGTGGAGGGGCAGTGCATGCTGCTGCAGTCCAAAGTTCTCTGAAGGGATGACTTAAAACTGGAGGTCTGCGCTTCAGGGCTTCTGTGGCCAGGTAAGCCAGGTTGCCCAGGACCAGTGTCTCATGCTTTAGCCACACGTTGTTAGAAGCTATCCCCTATGTCCCACTTCAGGGGGAGACCAGGGCATCTTGGCATTCAACTCTGGAAGGACTCTGTCTTGCCAGGACCCAGCAGCTCCGGTTTGGGGTAGTATGTATGAGCAGTGGGCTCAGTGGAACATAGAAACTGTAGCACACACCCTGGGGCAAGATGGATGATGTGTTCTGCTGTAGCCCCAAGTGTGCTTCAACTTGCCTCCATATTCCCCCAAGGGACTTCAGGGCTGCAGGCTGTACTCTGGCTATGGGCACAAGTAACCCACAGTAAAGCCCTGGAGACACTTCTGCCAGCCTGTTGGTACTTCAAAATCCCCTAGCCCACCCCAGCTGGTCTAGCTTCTTACCATGTCCACAGCTACCTTCATGGCCTCCTGGAGCCCAAAGAGTTTCCCGGCCACCAGGTACACCCCGCTGGTCCACACAGCACAGGCCTCATGCACCCAGTGTTCCTGGGTGTCCCCACCAGGTTCTGTAGGGGCCTCTTTGCTGCATTCATGTTTGCGGCTCTTGTCAGCTGGGGCCACCTCTTCACCCCCGTCCCCCTGACCATCACAGCAATAGCAACTCTGCAGCCGCCGTGACAGGCCCCGGGCACTGGTGCGCAGGGAGCCCTGCTTGACAGGGTCAGCTGGGCCATCAGGCCTGGACAGTCTCCCCAGGGTCGTGGTGGTAGTGATGGTGGTTGTGGTAGGGGTGGCAGCTGTGGTGCTGACTGAACATTCCAGGCCTTTGAGTGTTCTCTCGAGAGGCAGAGAGGCCTCCTCCAAGGTGCCCTCCAGCCGCACCTTCTCCTTGAGTTTTGGCTTCTTTTTTGGGAGGCAGTGTTCAGGGTAGTAGGGGCCACAGAGGTCCCCAAGGTCCTTGAAATTGGCTGGGTTTTGGCAGAGGCAGCAGACAAGGCAAGAGGTACTTAGGGCCTTGGACACCACAGGCCCCAGATGCATGGTGGAGGAGAGGGGCAGGGAGGGCCTCGGCTGCAGCACAGAGCCTCCAGGGAATGTGGTCAGAGAAGCCCCAGCTGGTTCTAAGGAGGAGGAGGAGGTGGAGGAGGAGGCAACAGAGGATGGCTTCCAGTGAGGTTTCGGCTCATCCCCTGGGGAGTTGACAACAGTGCATATGGTGGTGTACGCATCTCGCTTCTCCACCCGCACAAAGGGCGAGAAGGCTGGGGTGCGGCTGTCTGCCCTCAGCCTCTTGCAAGAGGAAATGTATTTGAGTCGGATTTCAGGCTCTGCAGGATCCAGGGGCAGTACCTGCTGCTGCCTTCTCCGAGTGGCACGTCCTTTACAGGGAGAAGCATGGGTGGTCTTTCCCCGGCCACGGCTGAGGCGCTTCCGCTTTGAATAGCTGCTAGAGCTGGCTTGGCCCGGCTGCTTCTGTGCCCGAGTCTGGGGCTGGCAGGGCCGGCCTTCGGGAGGCTGGGAGGCCAGTCCCAGCTCCTCTGTCTTTGGCTTCTTGCCTCCTGCACTGGAGTTGTCCTCACCTCCGCCCTGAGTGCTGCTGGCCCTGTCATGGGGAGCAAGGAGCAGAGCCTGGCCAGGACAGGGCCGCTTCTCCAATGGGCCTTTGGAGGGTCCCAAGGCCCCAGTCCTGCCTTTCCTGCTCCTTTTCTTCGGTGCCCGGGCAGTCCCTAGGGATGGCAGGGTCTCTGGGGACATGAAGGCCTCAGCTTTGGGGCAGTCAGCAGCAGAGGACAGCTTCTTACTATTCAAGAGTTTACCTTTTAGGGACCTGCTGGCTGGGTTTCTGCACAATGGGTCAGCTCCTGAAGCTGCTGGTAGCGTTTGCCCTGCACCCATTCCTCCTAAACTCTCTTCTGCCCCAGCTGGACTGCCCCCTGAACGTTTCTCAGGTAGGGCTGGGCTCCGGGGTGTCCCAGGAGGGGCCCCTGCCACTCTGCATGCAAGTTTCTTGAGACCAGGTGAGGTGATCTTCTGCACTATGGCCTCCAGCTTAAGGCCGCGACCTTTTCGAGGTGGCAGCACCTTGGTCCTCACAGCACTGGGCAGGGATGATTGTGTAGCCAACCCCATGCATGCAGCAGGTGGCTCTAAGGGTGGGGGTGGGGGTGGCTCCCCACTGCCCCTGGGTCTAGCCCTCTGAGGTGAGGCCATCCTCCTTAAGAGGCCAGGGGAGCTCTCAGCCCTCTCCTCCCTCGCATCTCCCCCACTTCCATTGTTGCTTCGCAGGATGAGGCTCCGCTTTTTGGTGGGGACCGGTGCCATGAAAGGCGACTTCCTTTTGAGTGAGTGGAGAGGCCTATCTGAAAGCTTGCTCCCAGTACCAGGCTTGGGTACTTTGACCCGCTGGCTCATCCGACCTTCCTTCTGGGGCCCACTGGAGACCTTGAATGCAGTGGGGAAGTGGTTGTTAGCAGGGAGCTTCTTGGTGGCTCGACAGTCTGGGATCCTGCTCTCTGAGGGCCGACGTCGTTTGGCATGGAAGACCTGCTGGGGTTTGGTGCGAGACCGGAGGACCATGGAACGCTGGTCCTTGCCAGGCATGCTGGGAGAGTCTGGCTCCTTGGTTTTGGAGCCCATGGGGCTGCTGTCGGAGGCAACAGGCAGGGCAGCAGGGTTGCTGGGGCTGGATGCAGCCTTGGGGGATGGCTTTCCTACCCGCTTGCCAGACTTGAAGGCAGCTCGCTGTTTACCTCCCAGTTTGTCAGGAGGTGTAGGGGTGGTAGTCAGGCCTGGAGGTCCAGGAGTTTGGGGCTCACTCAGAGCTGTAAGAGATCGGGTACACATTCTGGGGAGCCCTTCTGACAGGCCCCGGCCTGGGGCTCCAGCCCCTTCTGCCTGTCCCTGTGGGGGCCCGGTGCAGGACTCTGGGAGCAAGAGGTCTTTGGGAAGTGCTGGAACCCTGCACGGAGAGTCTTCAGCCTCAGGCAGCCCCCGGTGTACTCGCCGGCTCCGTAAACTTTTACCCCGTGGCACAGGCTCTTTCTTAGCAATGGGCCCCTCAGGTACGGCAGGCTTGTTAGGTTTTGGAGCCAAGGAGCCTTGTGAAGTGCCAGAACTACCTGGAGCTCTCTCCATCTCTGGCCCTTCTTCTCCTGGTTTCATATGTGACAGAGAAGATTCAAACCAGCTCTGGACCTTTGACTCGGCACCCACAGAGGGGCCCAGTAGGACAGCAGGCTCCCCAGAGAGGTGACATGGAGAGACCCAGCCAGCCTTGGTATCTAGCACCTCCTCTGCTTCCTCCTTAGTGCAGATCAGTGGGGCCTTGGGGGACAATGGGTCCTGCAGGCTGGGCCTCTGCTCAGGGCTCCCCAGCAGTTCACACAGGGAAGAGTACTCCTCTTCAGCTTCTAGGTCCTCCTTCCTGCCAGGGGGCGGCAACAGTGGTAGGTCCCCAAAGTCAGTGGAGGAACAGCAGTGGCGGCTCTCCTCCAGCCACTGCTCAGCCTTGCCCACCTCGGGGCACTGCAGCAACCCACCCACTTCCTCTTTCACCCCCTCTGCCTCCTGCTGCTTGAAATCCCCAGACAGCGCAGCTGCTGGCTTCCCAATGGCATGCTCTTCCTGGAAGCCCATGCAGGCAGAGGTCTCGTGTACATCTGGCTTGCCCACGCTGTCCGAGGCTTTTGCACCCTGTTCTAAGCCCTTGGGAAGCTCACCAGGGTGGAGGCCCCAACGAGGACAAGCATCACCCAGGTTCTCCTCTGGCCAGGCAAAGGGGTTGGCACCATCCACTGAGCTGGCAGTGGGTGTATCTGGAAAGCAGTCAAATGCTGCTGCTGTGGGGTCAGGAGTAGCAGTCCCAAGCAAAGGCTTGGTGCCAAAGGACAGGGGGCTGGTTGTTTTCTTCGGGTCAGTGGTAGCAAAGGCCACAGAAGGGTCTTCAAACAGCCCCGGGCTGAAGTCCTTGGTGCTGCCACCCTTGTCCAGCTGCAAGGGCTCAGGTAGGGTCTCTGGCTCCCCTGGCTGTGACCATGAAGTCTTGGCCACAGTGTCCAGGCAGGTGCCATGGTTCTCCAGTGAGAAGGGTGGCTTGCCATTGTCTTTGGGCAGGCTGGAAGCCTCAGCCCAGGCCTTGTCCGCCTTCTCAACAATGGCTTCCTGTAGTCCCAGGATCTCAGAGGCTAGATCTTCCTGTGCCAGGGCACTGAGCAGCAGCCTCGGGCAGTCCCGCTCGCCTGCCACAAATTTGGAGAAGCTGTCCAGTGGCAGAGTACTGTGCAGGCTCTGGAAGGAGTCATCAGACTTGGTGGACATGTCATCAGGTGAGGTCACAGAACAGGTGGACACAGACTCAGGTTTAGCCTTGGAATTGCTGTTGACCCTGGCAGGGCTGCCCCGGGCCTGGCTGCAATAGAGGAAGCTGCGCTCTAGCGGGTCCTCAGAGCCACTCAGGTAGTCAGTGTCTTGTGGCTCAGCATGAGTGGACTGTGGTGTGCTGCTTGGCGGCTCAGACAGCGGTGTGCCTGCTGGTTCAGCTGAGTAGCCACTGCCCTCAGGGCTACAGTGCTGGCTTTTGTGCTGCTCTGGAGTCCTGGACACAAGGCTCTTGACCCCTTTCTTCTGTGGCATGGCGGCTTTGGACAGCAAGAGCTGCTGCACAGTGTTGGAGATGTTTTCCACCTGGGAGGTGAGCGCTGTGAGACTCTGCAGGCTGAGATCTGACAGCAAGTTGTCAGGGAGCTTCTCCTTCTGCAGGGGCTTGCAGTTGCTGACCTGGGGGTCCACAGAACTGGCAGCATCTGTTGGGGATGGGTTGAGCAGGGGCATAAAGTGGCTGTGGTCGGTGATGCCTGTTGGGAAGGCCCCAGTACTAAGCGGCTGCTGGCTATAGGGGAAGTTCTCCAGATTGGGCATCAGGGGTGACGGGGTGGAGCTATAGGAAGGGGAGCGACCCACAGACCTTGCAGGGGAGTGGCTGGAGCTCGGGCTGAAGGTCTGGTAATACTGTTCTGGAGTCCTGACAGCTGTGTCCGGTGGACAGTAGCCCTGGCCTTGCTGTCCATAGTGTTGGTACTTGGCGAGATTCTGGTAGTGGAGTGTTTCCTGGGTGTGGTGCCGGCCTTGAAGTGCTTGCTGCTGCTGCTCATAGCCAAGGCGGCCCGGCTGGTAAGCGTGAAGATTCTGGACCCGTTGCCCTGGAGCCAGGCTCGCATTGGCACTCATCGGCCTGTCATGAGGCTGGGCAGATGGTGCTGTGCAGCTCTTGTATGAGTGGGCCCCCTGCCCGCCACCCTGCACTGTTGGGGCATAAGTGGAGGAGGTAGGGAAGGACTGGGAATGCTGGGGAAAGTGGCTGCCCTGGGGGAAGGGCAGAGGGGAGGCAAGGTCATTCTGTGGTTTCTGCCTTTGGAGTTTGGGGTAAGCCAGGGGCTGCTGAGGCTGTGGTGGTGGGACATGCAGGCTGTGAGTCCGGAAGGGAAGTTGGGGGCCCTGCTCAGGATACTGCCTGTTTGGAGGCACCACTGTCTTCTTCATCAAGTTCTCCTCATATTTGCTCACTGCCCCTGGCAGAGGCTGTGGCTGAGGAGGTGGTGGCTGTGGGCCCCCCCAGGTCTGAAGACCCTCCTCGCCAGAGTACCGCCCTGGGTAGGGGCTGCTGTCTTGAACATAGCTGGAGAAAGCTGGCCTCCCCTGCAGGGATTTGCTGCCTCGGTGGTACTTGTCTGCAGCTGCTGTGGCCACCGTGCCAGAAGGTGTACCAGTGCCACCCTCATAGCCTGTATAGGGCTGAGGGCTGTAATAGTCCTTGGCCAGCAGCCGCTGCCGATCACAGCTTAGCCCAGCCTGACCCGGCTGCCTGTAGTTCTCCAGGCGCGATGTCTCCTGTGAGGTTTGTGGGTAGTTTTGCTGTTTGCCATGGAAACCACACCTTTCTCGAAAAGACTGCATGACTCGGGCTGGTTATCTGTGAAGAAAAAGGATGGTGCAGAGGGAAAACAATTCAGATGGGCTATGGTTTGTTCTCTGCCTCAGCCAGCATCCCTCCCTTCTACCTTCCCACCAGCTGTGCACATACTGACAACCTCTGGGGCTGAGAGGTGTGCTCTGAAATCCTGTTTCCACGGTGAGCTCCCACTGAAATAGATAGTCCAAACAGGCCTCACAGAGAAAGTCACAATGAATGGCTTACTCCAGGCCCCTCTTGCCAGATCCACCTCTCTATCAGCTTGTCTGTACTACCACGCCCAGCCCTTGTAGACAGCTCAAAATCATTTAGCAGAGCAATTCCACTGTTCCCTGGGGCCCTGCTGGATCCCATCATCTTAGTCTTTGTGTAGCCATACTTAAGCATGACTCAGCCACACTGGGTACCCTCGAGGACCCCCTCCCCAACTGGGGAGATGCTGCTTTCCAGGCCTGCTGTAACTGCACATACAGGAATCCACGCATGTACATGCACGCTCACACACACCTCCCTTGCAGTGCCATCTGGACTCTGTCCCTTCTGGCAGATGTTGACTGGGGGCTGCTAGGCCAACTGTCCACATAAAGCATTCCTCCTTGGACTCCTGGGAATGAAGGATGGCAGCACCTGCCTCCTGTTCTTGGTATCATAGGTGCATAAACAGATTATGTAGTCCAGAATGTGGGGATGAATACTAACAGGAGACAAAGACGTAGTCCCCTGGCCACTAGAGAGCACACTGCCCTTCCTCTTCTCTGTCCCTCCCTGCTGAGCAACTCCCAACTTTCCCAGGTCAGGGATGGTGCAGATAGCACCGATATGGGAGACAGGGGCAGGTAGACCAGGGTCTTAGAGTCACATCCCAGGCTTGTGCATCTCTGCTGGTTTCCTTCTGCCCCCATGCTTTGGAGAAATCACAAAGAAGGCTGACTACTGGCCCCACATCCCGCAGAAGCAGGGGTTACCCAGCCACCACGTAGGCTGGGGACAGGATGTTCAAGCTCTCTGGGTCTGAGTAGCCCAAACCCCTAGGAGGGAACTGGGACTTTCCAGTTCTTGTCCCCGAACACACTGAGATGCCATAGACCACAAGGGTTTGAGGTTTGGTTTGTTGAGAACTAAATGTGGGGGAGGAGAGGTAAGTGCCTCACAGGGACAGAGGTGTGAAAGGCAGGAGTGGGAGCTATTGGTAGAGAGCCAGCCTCCCTTTAGTCAGGATCCAACAAAGGTGCTTTCCTTCCTTTGTCTGGGAATTGACCCAAGAAAGGGGGCAAAAGAGGTCCATCCAGTAGAACAGGGCATTACCAGGCAAGCAGACAGCCTCCAGAGCTCAGGGCAGTCTGACTGACCCAGCTGCCCCTAAGACAACTTTCCTCCTTTCCAGATTGTTAAAGCTTCCTGCCTATCCCACCCCCAACCCAGCACCTGTCTCTAGGTGCACCCCTCACTAGGGCAGTGCCCACCCACCCTTTGGATCTATTTCATTCCAGTCCTTGTGGTTTAGATGAAACACCAAGTGGTGCCTGCCATTCCAGAAGGGCTGAAGGCAGGGTAGCCTGGTGCCTCTTGCCCCACCTTCCCAGAGCAGAGCACACTCTGGATGCAGGTGGATGCCCCTTCCTTCTCAGGATGGCTGGTGGGCCATTTCTAAGACCAGGACACAAAATGCCAGTTCCCTGCCCTCCCTGGGTGTGTGTTTATAAGCCAAGAACGCACAAACCCGACTGCTCTGAAGGCTACATCTGCCTCCCTCATATATCTGCACAAATTACATTTCGGTTTTTATTAGTCCCAGATCACTCTCATTTCCTGCTGAGTGTCCTGTGGATATCATTAACATTTCTACGGCTGGAGTTGTGTGTGTGTGTGTGTGTGTGTGTGTGTGAGAGAGAGAGAGAGAGAGAGAGAGAGAGAGAGAGAGAGAGAGAGAGAGAGAGAGAGAGTGTGTGTGTCTGTGTGTGTCTGTGTGTGTCCCTGCAATGCATTCCCCAAAATGCAATGCATTATCAGAGACATTATCTAAAGAGGGGAGCCATGAACAGTGTCCCCTCCCCGCCTGCTCTGTCCTTGCCCCATCTAATCAGTCCAGCTGCTGTGCCTTTTAATTTCCCCACACAGGATTACAGGCCGGCTTCCCGATGCACACAGGCAGCTGGATGTGGAAAGCATCTATCTCTAAGAAAAGACAGTTCAATTAAAATCTCAGAGGCCCAGTGCCTGTTGGAGGACACAGGCAGAAACATGTGCCCCAGCACCAACCTCCAACCCTGGCAGAGGGAGGGACAGAAACAAAGGCTCAGGCATGGTGGCATCCTAGCTAGCTACAGAGGTACTGCTGGCTCTGCCAGGAGAAAATAGGTACTGCCTCTTTAAGGCTTGCAGTGGGCTCTGTTATTATTAATTATTGTGATAATGATTATTTTTCAAGAGCACCAGGAAAGGATATGGAAGGGATGAGAAGCAGATAGCAACGGACTGGTATGGGCAGCATCAGGAGAGCAGATGGAAGAATGAATTCCCCATAGGTGATGGTGACCTTTCAACATGGAAGAAAGAAGAAGCTGAGATGGCTGGATTAACAGCAGTAAGGTTTGAGAAGGGAACCTTGCCAAGGCTTCCCCTCAACCAGCTTAGCAGAATCTGGCACACAGCTGATGGGAGTCCAGAGCAAACCTCGTTGCCCTAGGGACATGAATACTCACTCCACCCTTGTAACCACTGGTTACTCTAGACACTGGATGAAGAGTGTACCAGGCCCAACAAGGCCAGGTCTTCTTGGAATCTGATGGTGCTTGCAATCAGGATGAACTTCCTTTGACATTCCAGCAGCCAAGGATGGCAAGCCATCAACACAGCCATGCAACAGTGCACTGAAGGAATAGTGAGGTTAAGCCTCAGGCACAGCCTCCTCCCAAAGACTGTGTGTGTGTGTGGGGGGGATGTGCTAGCCACTGAAAAAACTGGACTCTGTTTTATCTTGTCCCTTCTACTACTAAAGGTGAGGTTAATAGGGGCAAAGGATTTATTTGCTTGTGACCCTAGCTGAACATCAAAGATCAAACCCCTCTTCTGTACCCAACACCAGAAAGTCCCACCCTGAAGAGTGTCTTGGTATGACAACAAGAATGCAGAGCTGAGCTCAGGACAGACAAATATATGCCTATGTGCCCTCTAGAGCAGGTCAGACCCTGCCTGCAAGCTTGGCTCTGTATTTCTGTGCTACTAAGGATAAAGTCAGGGCCTTTAACTTTGCTAAGCAAGGTCTACCGCTGAGCTGTACCCTAGTCCTCAGCAGGCAATCCTACCTGTAGTATCTGCCCAGCCTCTAGTGCAGCGTCATTAGTCCTGGAGCCTCATCAGGCCAAAAACTCCCGTCAGTGAGATGGGTATACTGTGGGCCCTATAGGAATGTTATCCTGAGGGGGGAAGGGAGACAGGTGGAAGGAGAGGTGAAGAGACACATGCCCTCTTCACTAGCGTCCCCAGCCACCTGTCCTCCCACCTCCCCATAGTTGTTTATAACCTGACTAGTAGCTTAGGAACAATCGAAAGCCTAACCCACATGGCCCGAGCACAGATAGAGTGTGTTTATGGGGCCCAGGAAGCCTGAAAAAAGACAGATGTTCATGGAGCAATGGGTAGGTAGGACCCCAAGGGCCTCCCCATCTGTTATGGTTGAATAATAAATATTAAGACTTAAGCCAGGCGGTGGTGGCGCACGCCTTTAATCCCAGCACTTAGGAGGCAGAGGCAGGAGGATCTCAGAGTTCGAGGCCAGCCTGGTCTACAGAGTGAGTTCCAGGACAGCCAGGGCTACACAGAGAAACCCT
>JADRCC010099179.1:0-11947 GCA_019843855.1 Hylomyscus alleni
CACACACACACACACACACACACACACACACACACACACGTTGACATACAGATTAGGGAAGGGGATTTGAGGTAGATGATTGCTACAAGGGGACAAATGGTACCATGACATGCAAAATTCTATATTAATTGTGTGTCTGCAGGTTTGATGTGCACTGTAGATTCTGAAAGAATGCCTGTCTATGAACTAGCTCCTGAAAGATGCATAGTGTCTAGTTCATGAACTATTCTGTCAGGTAAACTATCTAGTAAGGATATGTTCTAAGCACATTAGTTTTATTTTATTTGATAATGTTTATGTCATGTATTGAATTAGCTGTACTTTATAAATAAATCTTTCAAGGTTAGTTTAATTCAGTAAATACAAATGACATTATCTTAAAGTTTTTAGTCCATCTAAAACTTGCAATGATTTTCAATTTGTTTAGCAGACCAATCCAGAAAGACTTTGCTGTCTTGGTAGATACTCACTGGTGCCATGCCCACTTGTCTACTCCAGTCATATCTGAATTATCAGGGGTAAAAGCCTGATTAAGGATGAGAGGCTTTATAGCCCCCAAAGGGAGCTTGTGCCTCCTGGGTATTCAGATAGTCGCTGGCATCTCCTAACTCAGATGTGTTCCAGATTAGTCTTCCCAATTGTCAACACATCCTCTTATTTAGGGATAAAGGTACCCAAGAAATGATTTGTAAATAGCTAAGATTGGGCATCGTTTCCTGGCCAGCACAATGTTTCCAACATATCCTAATTCAATTCCAGGCTGTCCTTAGCTTGGAATTTCTGTCAAGGAATCTACAGGGAGGGCACCACTGCTCTTCTGCCTGCTTCACACCTGGCTACCAGATCCTACCGACCTTGATGTATCAGTCACTTGCCTATGTGACCTCAGTCTTGCTCCCCTTGCTGTAACCTCTGCCCGCCTACATGACTTTTGTCATCTGCCCTGCTTTCTGTATTCCATACAAGAATGGTTTTCACTTTGTGCACTCTCTCTCATTCACTGACTAGAACCAGAACTGAGATGGACTAGGACCTAGATTCATTCAGTTCACAGTCCCCTGGGCCCAGAGCACTTGGCCCTGGGGGATGCAGCACCAGTCTAGAGGAGATGACTGCTGCTTTAGACCCAGTGTATTTCAGGTAGCCTCAGATGTACCTCAACTATTGAGTCACCAGATTTATCACTTCTCTTTAGCAATGACTGTAAAAGTCTGATGCCATTTTTAAGAAATACATTCAGATTCACATACCCTGTGTTGGTTCTGTTTGTCATTCTTCGCCTATGCTTCATCGACCTGACTAGGACCCCATTTCTCCTGAGGGTTAAGGGAGGCCCAGATCAGCCAGCCTGCAGCACACTGGCTCCTGCTTCAGAAATGTGTTTTGTGTGTCCTTTTGGATACTAAACATTTGAGTGTTCAGCTGGTAGCTAGGAAAAGAACTCATTTATGGCCCATAGAACATGATATTTCCAAGTCATGACATTCAAAGACAAACAGGTAACCAAAATTATATAGCAGCATTTGATCCTTGGAATAATGTGGGCTGTCAATAAAGGCTGTAATGTTGCCTGTAAAGCAAGTACAGGCAACTGGCTTGTGTTTTGGAGGAGTTTATTGTGAAATGTACTTAGTATTTACTTAGGATATAATTTAGAATCTTGAGTTCTGATTGGTAATTCTTTTGCTCTTTAAAGAAACAGAAAACTAGGAGAATAAACATAGCATTCAGTAAACGCAATGGCATTGAGGTTTCTTTTCTTTTTTTCAAGCCCACGCAAGATCCCATTTTCTTACCTTGGGTATGTGGCAGTGTCTAAAGTGAATCCCAACATAGTTTTCTCTTTCTCTCTCTTTCTCTCTCCCTCTCCTTCTCCCTCCCCCTTCCTCTCATCCCCCTTCCCTTTCCCTTTCCCTTCCTCTCTCTCACTCTGTCTCTCTGTATCTCTCTCTCTCTCTCACTGTCTCTCTCTCTCTTTCTCTTTCTCCCTCTTTCTCTTTCTCTGGCTTTCTTTCTTCCTCTTTCTTTTTGAGATACAGTCTAACAATTGGTAGATCTCAGACAAGGGTGGACTCTCAATTGCAATTTAGAGGATAAACATACTGTAATCTATAAAAATATCTGTGTACTTGCATGTTTGCATGTTCAACAAAATAATTAATCGCTGTGTTCATGAACGAAGTTCATAAGCTCAATGATAGACCAAATTTATGTATAATCTAACCATGACTTTGTGTGTTTCCATTTAAGGTCTGGCTTAGGCCCTGAGATACAAACAAAGAGAAACAGGAGGAGACAGGAATAAAATACACATGCCTCACTACCTACTTTCCTTAACTGGGCTTTATCTCCTAAGTTTCCCACCATTTCCCAGTAGCCCATTAAGTTCTTAGTCCAATAATAATAATAGAATAATCTATTGATTTGTTTGTAGTGAGAAGTTTGGTTTCTTAAGAAACCCAGTTATGTTATGTGAGTATATTTTTCTTTTAATCCAAGTTGTAGACTAAGAAGCTGGTTAATAGCAAGTGATTATGATTCATCTCATGCACTAGCAAGGGTATGGCTTTGCCTGTGGCAGACAGTTTACATTTGGAATTCTGGGATAAACGTAAGACCTCCCAGAAGAAGAAAATAGCTGCTGTTTTCCTTGATGCTCTGGGTTCCTGTTTCAGTTTGTCAAGTGGTCATGAGCAAAGAGCAAAGAGGAAGAAGTTGGAGATATCCTGAAGGTGAAGATTGGGCTTGTATCAAGGAGCCCAAAGCCTCTAGTCAGCAGGAAGTACTACTACTCTATTTTGTTGGCTGAAGGAAATCAATGCCCCTAACCTTCTTTCTCTCCTCCCAGTGTCTAGAGGTTTGAAGAGATTGGGGTAGAAAAAGGGTTGTAAGAGGGAGAGATAGATAAGAACTCAATTAAATAATAAAACAAACATACTCACATAGTTTTGGATTCTCCTGATCCTGTTATCTAAATAAATGGTTGTATCTCTGAATAGTGCTTCAGTGGGCACAAAGTCTTTGCTATATGAAAATTTGGTGACTTGTAAGGTCTAAATTGGAACACCTAATAAAAAAGAAAAGGAAAAAGAAAATGAACAATGGTGACATTTTCTTCTGTAGTTTATTTTCTACCATACAATATCTCTGCTTAACTTTATTCTTGCCTAATAGCCCAAACCCAGTTTAACTAATAATAATTTACTCAAGAGAAAGGGCAATGTTTGATTCTCCTCTGGGAAGATACAAATGTAATAAAATCTTTAAGGGTTTGAGAAGAGATTTATTTGGTTTCAGTAGCTAATTTCATAATACTTCAGAATAGGCAAGTTTTAAAGAAAGGATTGCTTGTGCTTTGCAATTCTGGGGGTCAGGGTCGAGGTACCCTGTGGTGATAGCCTTCTTGCTGCTGGTGCATTGCATCATCTGGCAAGAGGCAAGGGGTACGCATGTATCTCCTCTGCACTTTTATGAAATATAATTCAAATTGCTCACATGACATATTTAGTTTATGCTAAATATAATGCTCTAAATGACCTAAGACCCAGACAGCTGGTCATAGCTTTTAAAGATTCATACAACTACAAGACACTAGAAACCTTGGTCTTAGCACATCAAGCCTTAGTGGACAAACCACATCTAAAGTTTAGCAAAGTATTTCCTGTTTTTATTTTGTATGGAATTCAATTATAAGAAATAACAAAATAAACAGTATTATGTAATATTTGTGCTAATAATAAATTGGTCAAGATGTGTTTGGCTTAGTTGTGACAATTCTATAAATTTCAGGGGGATAAGAAATAAAGCTGCCGTGTTTGATCATCATAGCCCTCTGTGAGTTCTTTAATCACTTTCTCCCTGTATCTCGACTTAGGGCTCTTTCCATAGACAACAATGAGATGGAATAAATAGCCAAAGTTCTAACACTTACCCCTAAAGACTTTAGATCCAAGTGTTATCTTTTGCTAATACAATAACTAACGACTACCGATGGCCAAGCTTGATAGGTACCATATCTCCAGATGGATTGTTAACTTTCAAATTCACCTCAAGAATTTCAGAGCTCTGCAAATATTAGCAAGTAACTGCAATGCTGACTGAAGCTTTGTATGTATGTACTGTCAGACAAGCAATAAAGTAAAACCCCATCATAGAGATGTCTATTCAAACTCAAATGTCTTTTTTTTATTAAAGTCTAAGAATTCTCATGGAAAGGGGACCTTTTGATTTTACAATTATTCCTAGAAGACACGGACTTTTTTTTAAAAGAGGAAAGTGTGTAATGAAATGAATACTTGATTTAGTTCTCACAATACTGATGAGGGGTCTGAGTACTTGTGATGATAAAAGTTATAGGTCACTTTTATCTTGATGCAAATCAATTATGATTACACTGGAGTCAATGTTTCATTAAATAAAGTCAATGGGGATGATACAAATCTATATTAAAAGAGAAAGAAAAAACAAGTAATGTTTCACGTTATTTTGAGTCTCATAGTACTTAGGAGCAATACTTATGAAAAATAATTATAAGAAAACAGGAAATCAAAATGTCTAGAAATAGAAAAACCTTTTAAAACTTTTCTTCAAGGGTAAAAGCTTTTCTTATCAAATCTTCTGCTACTCCTTATTGACCTTGGTTTCCCACAGCCTTTGGGGATAGCATCGTCTGATGATTTACTCAGTTCAATTCTGATTTGTCTCTTAATTTGTTGAATGAGCTAAACTCAACCAGAATATCTTGAAAATATAAGCACTAGGGCATCACTGTAATACTTGGATTTGAATATTTGGTAAAATGTCATAGATGGAAGGAATGCAAGGCATGTGTAATGGGAGTAGCAGAAGGACATGGGTTTGGAGATTGGGGAAAAAGAAGCAAATACCAGTGGTTTAAGCCAGCTACAGCACAGCTCACTAATCCAAAGCTTCTCCCTTGGGGTAGAGGATAATTGTTTGCTCTTTACTGGCAGAGCTCCATTCAGCACCTCCTCCTGTAAGTAATGTGTGGACAGGCAGACGATAAGCTAAAAGTGACATAAAAATAAGCATGCCTAGGCATATATTGGACACTTGTGCAGTAAAAGCCAAGCTGTCAGTAAAATAAATAAATAAATAAATAAATAAGTAAATAAATCTTGTGTACCATCTCTTGAGTTACATCTTTTAAAATTATGGGCTAGAGAGATGGCTCAGTGGTCAAGAACACTGACTATTCTTCCAAAGGTCCTGCGTTCAATTCCCAACAACTACATGGTAGCTCACAACCATCTATAATGAGATCTGATGTCTTCTTATGGTGTGTCTGAAGACAGTACCAGTGTACTCATGTAAGTAAAAATAAATCTTAAAAAATATAAATAAAATAACTCAAAAAATATGGGATGTATAGCTCTTGCATACACATATCATTTCAAAAAAGTTTTTTCTTTTTTTTTTTTTTTTTTTTTTCGAGACAGGGTTTCTCTGTGTAGCCTTGGCTGTCCTGGAACTCACTCTGGAGACCAGACTGGCCTCGAACTCAGAAATCTGCCCGCCTCTGCCTCCCAAGTGTTGGGATTAAAGGCGTGCGCCACTACCACCTGGCTGATCATTTAAAATTATATAACATTCTGTTATCAGTTAGGGTGACAATCTACCTCATGCCCACCCCTGAGAATCAGCTTTTTCCCCTTCATAAAGTGAAGATTCTACAGCCATATTCCGCCTTCTGCATGCTCACATTCTGGAGAATTTACTCTGCATTCCTCTCAATATTTTTGATCCATACTTTTATTTCCGTTTGAGAAATCATGTCAGAGAGGAACCCCTTCCCCAGCTCTGGTAACAGAGAGAGGTGCCCATGAGAGGCACTGCCAAAGTGTAGAGTGGTTGAATTTACTAAGCCAATAAGTTGCATGGTATTTCTTGGGTTTTGATACTTGTGAGAATTACACAAATACTTTTTACTTAACTAATTTTAATGAGTTTTTGCTGTTATCATTACTTCGTTTTAGTGATGTATTGCACATAATGTTACATCAAGTTCAAATTGAAGATCAGTTAGCATACACCATTTTATGGTAACTGTGCTAAAAGCCTGCTTATAAAAACATCATTATTAATAGCCTTATATTTACATACGTTTTGTTGAAATACGAACATTCTGGAGTACCACGTGCCTAATCAAAACTGTATTAATGATAATAGGCAATGATGTATTGAGCATTTACTGTATGAGTTTGAAGTATTATTTGAACTCTCTCCTTTGATAGTTTTCCTAATTTGTGAAGAAGAAATGGTTTTGAGTTTCATCTTTGACTTTAGAATTGAGGCACAGAGAGAGTGTAAGCATGCTATGCTCATGCAGGTTACACGTGAAGAAAAATTGAAGTCATAAAACAAAGCACATTTGACACATTAGGACAGGAAGAACTTGCTCTGAAGTGTTAGCCTTCAAACTATTTCTGCTTTTTGAGCTCTGTGCTATTTCCGGGGGCTGTACTAGAAAGCATTTATTTATTTATTTATTTATTTATATGGTGAATCATATTGTTTTTCACTAAATTATGACATTTGTTCTTATATATTTTAATAGTATAACTGACTTAAGGAAAGAACGTCTCAAAGATGACCTTATACTAGTTTTCTAATTTAGCAAGTCAATATGGGTTGACTGAATACCACATAGTTTTATGGGGACAACTCTGAATTATGCCAGTTATGTGAAGAAATGACCAATTGTATTTTCTAGTAAATATTTTAAACTATCAATTATGAATGATTTTTTTAAGAATCTTCTTTTAACAAATGTGTGGGTATTATACCTCCTAAGAAAACTATCAAGTTGGCACATAAAGAAAAGGAACTCCTTTAGAATGAAGATCAGGGCTTGGACAACGCTTGCCTGCTTATCCTCTTGGCTAATTAGGCTTGAAAGTTGAAAAACAAACTAACAAACAAACAAAAACAAACAACAACAAAAACAGTGGAAATGGGGAATAAGGATGGAATTGAAAGGAATTTCCATAAAATTCCTTTTTATTTCTTTGTTCACAATAATCACCTCTGTTATATTGAGATTGTGCTGTTAGGATTAAAGCTTCACTATTTAAAGGCTCCCATCTCTAAAGAAATGTTGTGATCAGACTCATCCTATTTGATGAGGCAACTGTTTGTGTGAGTTACTTTCCCAGGACTACCACGAAATAGCTGAGGTAACTACATTATGAGGAAACAAATTGATTACTGGCTCATAGTTCAGGAGATTCTAGTCAAAGATCATAGACCCGTTGTTGCATGCAGCTGGGCAGAGTGAGGAGAAGCAATACAGCAAATGTCTCTTCACTCCTTGTTGGGAAGCAAAGACACCAAGAGGAAGAGACTAGGCTTCCTGATCTACATTAAGAGAATTCCTCAGTTGACTAAGGACTTCACATAAGGACCACTAGTTAAAGGATCTCAGTTCTCCAACAGTGCCGTCTGCCCCATAAACTATGGCTATCTGAGTATCTGGAGAGGACACTGACTATTTTCAAATCAAATACACTGCCCTGACTTCTAAAACTTACTCATATTCCTTAATGCAGAAAACATTCAGTCTTTCCCCGAAAGTCTACAAAAGCTTTACTGTTCGAATATTTCTCAAATGTCCAAGTCTAAAGTCTCCTCAGACACTAACATGCAACTCACAAAGCCCTGAGAAGCAAGTGAGAAAGAAGTAACATAGATACAATGGCAATGAAGGCATGAGATTTACATTCCCAATCCAAGAAGAAGAAATAAGAAAATAGGAAAGAAGTTAACTCCAAAGCAAGACCAAAACTTTGGAACAACCATGAAATAATAAAGTTCTATGTAGCACATAAGTAATACTGTGACAGAAGCCAGCAGCTTCCATGCAATTTGAGTACAGCACAGCACTGTCTGGGCAATGTGTTACAGATCTTTATTTTTTTCATTGCAGCTTTGGCTAAACACCCAGAGCTCTGGTGTGTGTAACACTCTGGGGCCAACTTTCACAGACTCATGTCTGTGCAACATATGTAAAGCCTACTTAGGTTTTTATTTGTTTAGGTTTTTTAATTGTTCATTTTTGAAATCACAGTGAATAGTACTAGAGCCCTACAGATTTTGTATTCTGCATTTCTGCAAAACAATCATCACATGGAATCCAAAATCTCCCATTTATGTGAGGCACCTGGATTTGGCTAGAATCATCTTTTCAGAGGCCTCAGAATGCCCATGAGGAACAAGTAGCACCATTCTCAATACAGTGCATTGTTTTGTTTGTTTTTTTTTTCCAAGAAACTATTCATTTCCTGGAAAGTTTAGAAACAAATTTGTGTTTTTTTACCTTTGATGAAGCAATGGGGGTGGGGTGACCCTAAACGTTTCCAAGATGTCCATGTGATATCTTTACTATTTTCACAGTGCAAAAAATTTTTGTCTGCTTTGTACTGGCAACTGACAGACATATTTTCTAGCCAAGATGCAATTTTCCCAAATTATTTACTCCACTGTCCAACTAATTTTTATGGAAAAATGGCTAACAGTAGCCCATCTTACCCAAATTGCATCCTGTGAGTTCTATAGCTTTTTAAGTCTACTCTGAGAGATAAGCATCTAATCTTTAATCTTTCTTTGCAGCAAGAAGTGTCAAGGCACATATATTCTTTACCTTGATTTAAAGAAGATGATCATTCTTCAGTTCCCAATAAAATCCTCGTTTACATTTGAACCTTCATAGAATGTTCTTTGGTGTCCCTATTTCTAGCAGAGTGATCTGTTAACCTTCCTTGTAACATTTTAGACTGTCTTCAGCTTGTTCCTCCAAACATCCCAAGTCCTTCTATAACCTAGCTTTAAAGGTTTGTCCATCCTTTCAGGCACACTTCTACATAATAACCCTCTTTGGTAGCAAGTTTGCCTATTTGTTTTCAGTCCATTCACATATAAAGAAAAAAGATTTATTTTAGCTCCAGCTTCTGGAAGTTTCAGCCTACAAGTGAATGGTCTTACTGCTTTTGGTGACATGTCTGCTCAGGGTGACATGTCATGGCAGGAACATGTAGGAGAGGAATTTTGTTACCTGCTGGACTGAATGGAAGAGACAGGATTCACAATTACCATTAAGGACACATTCCCAGGGAAGACTGCCCAGAAAGCCCCATCTACCTCCTAAGGCCTACAACACTTCTTAATGGTACTGCCTTGGTTAATGTATCTTTAATGAACCGTATTTGGGGGATACTGTCTACATTTGAACAATATCCTTATGAAGAATGAAGCTGCTCTAACCTACTTCCAACTGAGAGGAGAGGAAAAATATAAAACTGGGTTGAAAAAAATTAGCTTCAGGATGTGTTGTTTGTTCTGTATACCTAGGTATTTCTGTGCAATTTGTTCTTAGCTCTTCAACCTATCACAAATCATTATTTGAATCAACCTAAGAAGTAAAATACTTCAGAGTCCACTAATATGAGATACAGGAGAACACAAAGCCATGGCTCTCTATGTTCCAAGAAGGATTCCATGGAACAAAGTGAGGTAGGAAAGGAAGATAGTCTTGAGAGTGTTATGGATTGGTGGGCGGGGGAGGGAATATCTGTCTCCACTTACATAGAGCTGCCTGTCTGTCTTCGGCTGAGAGCCTTGGGAAGCCCAAGGATGCTTCCCCAAGACTAATAGAAATGAGAATTATCCACTGAACCTAGAGACAGTTGTGTTCCTACCCTGTTGACTGAGAACCAAGAAGGGCAAATAGATCTCAGGCAGTCAGAACAGAAACCCACTGGGAAGCATCAGTGAATTTCTGAGAGTTGAAACAGAGTCTCTGAAGCTATATCACATGACCTGGAATTACAGACCCAGTGACTTTTGTCTTTAACTTAGGAAGCCATCAGGCATCTGCCATTTTTCAGTGCTCCTGTGAGGTGGAGAAACGAGGGAGGTTAAAAGTTATTGTATTCACATAGCAGACATGCTGCAAATGACAGGTTGCTCTCATATTTCTAATGCAATCTGATTCCTACTTATCTCACCTCCTCCCTGTTCTCAGTTGTCTTTTCATAACCAACTGCTATTCCCTTTACAGGTGCTTAAAGTGAGTTTTAAAGAGGCTGCCTGGTATGATGCACTACACAAAGCTCACAAATAATTCCGCTAATTCCCTTTATAAGGCTGAAACCCTGTTCTACTTTGTCTTCAGTATATTAATGCAGTGTAGCCACATGGCAGATACTTTAGCCAAGAATAATACCTGGATTCCAAGATTTGAACAGCAATTATCAGGAGGTTCCAAGCACTGATTTATCTGAGTCCCTGCTCTCCCCCAAGCTGTACACAGGGCCCTAATGATGAGCAATTGAGCAGCAGCGTCTTTCTTGTGTTCATTACTCTCCAACAAGATCTTAACTTGATAAGGCCGCCGTGAAAAGGCTAGATCAGCTTTAGACAGGGTAGCAGGTGCATTCATCAACTGCTTGTGTTTGCTGAGTCAGGGACTGCTGTGCTTTTTAACTTCTTTTTCTTCTAGTAAAGAAGTTACTTTTTTTTTTTTTTTTTTTTTTTTTTAATATTTAGGGGGTTGCTCTGTGTTCCTGAGAGTGTTTTCCATTGTGGTTCCTGAAGAAAGGATTTAATATTTTCTCTCTTTCTAGTAACTTGCCTTTTCAATAAACTGTGTGTGTTATACAACAACATGCTGGAGACTTGTGGTATCATTTCTCCCTTCAAAATACAAGCGTGTGCTTAATTAATACATGGATATTTCATAAATCATAGGTATCAAGGAAAAATCATGCAACGGGGGAAAACTGCAGAAATATCCGTCAGATGCTGGTACCTGTCATTTAAGTAGAACACAATCCTCTCAAGAATTGCATCAACTGCTGCCTTCAGAAACATTAACTCTTTGTGCCCACAAGCCTCAGAATAAATGAATTCTAGTTCATAATGATTATTGTTGTTCCTGGCCTGAGGGAGGTTGGTTTTATTCTTATAATGTCTTGCAAGTCAAAAGAGTAACATAAAGGAAAGGGAATACTAGGGGAAAAAAAATCAATGCAAAGACCCGATTTGGCAACACTCATTTTGGCTAATTATAGGGTACAGGTAGGAAATATGGCTAATGGGGCTTAGCAACAGATGTGGAGCCAGTACAGAGCTCTAGATTCTTCCTCTGCCTCAGCTGCGACTTCCTGCAGTGTTGAACAAGTCATTCAAATCTGTTTTTGATTCAGTTCTTTCACTAAATTATGGATACTAATGCCTACTAGCTATGTCATACATTGTTGAGAAAAATGCCTCATAGGAAGATCACAATACTCGTTCAAAGAGTTGAACAGCTCTCGAGGCATAGTCTCTGCTGAATCAAACTGAACAGGAGGAAAGGCCCTTTCAGTCAGGGCCTCTGTTCTCCATTTAAAACCAAAATGAATGCAAATCTGAAAGTGACTTTGCACAGGCCATGCGCCATGCATCTCCTCTGCCTTTCAGGCATTCTCTTTCTAGCTGATTGTAACTATGCAAATGATAGCGCTATCTGTGGCACAGTTAAAAAGCTTGGTGAATCCAAGGCTGATTGGCAATTCCAAATTTATTTGTGACCTAATTTGTGGTCAAGAAGCACAGGCAGATTTGGATAAGGGCAAAGTCAATGTTTTAAAAGAGAAGAAGGTTGGTAGCTAGGGATTACAACAACAGTAGCAGTAGCAGAAACAACAAACACAGCCACAGCAACAGCAACAAAGGTCTGCACATAGAATCTCAATTGGAAGCAATATTCACCAAGAATTCTGAAATTCCAGAGTTTCACAGAGCATAAGTAATCCCAGATAAAGAATGGGGACAATTTCTGCAGTGAAAGACAGGAACAGTTTCTCAATCGACTGAAATGATTACATACAGCAGGCAGCAGGGTCGTGTGTGTGTGTGTGTGTGTGTGTGTGTGTGTGTGTGTGTGTGT
>JADRCC010099184.1:0-27670 GCA_019843855.1 Hylomyscus alleni
AAAAAAAAAAAAAACTGATAGGAATTCTTTGCATCCTATTCAACAGGAGACTGATAACTAGTACAGAGCTGAACAAGACCAATTCTGTCTAAGAGTGCAGAGAGACATGTTTGAGAGTGTGTAGGTTTTTGTTGTTGTTGTTGATGTTTTGAGGCATACATGTTTATTTGAGGTTTACGTCTTGTGAACGTGCCTGGTACATATAAAGACACAACTGAACCAAGAGTGGGCATTTGCTAAGAACAATTTCTAACTGAGTCTATTTTTGTCAAACATGTGGTTTGTTCAGTTTGCACTTTCCTGGTGGAATCTGAAGCTGGAGGAAAGTAGCTTCAGATGCTGCAGCCATGCCGAGCATGTAACCAGAGCACAGGTGCTTGTCAAATGGGAACATTTCTAATTGGCTGAGAATGGACCCTGTCTGAACACAGGATACCAGATGCTTCCTTGTTGACATCATCATTACTAATTCCAACAGAGAACGGAGAAGCTGCCAAGGGAGAAGCTGAGCCTTTTATAGGTCTGAATCACAGAGGATCACCAGGGAGGATAAAACGTGGTTTCATTGCTAAACTATTTTAAAATGGTCGTGTGATGGATCACATTGCCTTAATTATGGTTTCCTTGCTTTGAAGAGACACCATGGCCACAACAACTCTTATAAAGGAAAACATTTAATTTAAGCTAGCTTACAGCTTCAGAAGTTCAGTACATTATCATCATTGTGGGAAGCATGGTAGCATGCAGGCAGAAGGAGGAGAATTCTACTTCTTGATCCACAGGCAGCCTAAGGAGACATCATGCCCCACTGAGTGTAGCTTGAGCATAGGAGACATTAAAAGCTTCCCCCAAAATGACACAATTTCTCCAATAAGACCTTACCTACTTCAACAAGGACACACTCCTAATAGTGCCACTCACTATAGGCCAGGCATTCAAACACAGGCATATATGGGAGTATAGTAAACACCTATTTAAAACACCACACTCATGTACTAATATACACTTCCTTTAGCTTCTCTCACAGCTAGTTTTTCTTTTCCATATCTATTCTTTCTCCATTCAAAAAGAGTTGTATAGACATACTGTGTGCTGAATTTGTAAAACAGGGCTTACATGATAACATTGCATAGAGTATTTAGGAATGTGAAGAAAGTAGTCTTTTTTGAGTTAGATGATAAAATGCTAACCCATTTATCCTTATATAAATAGGTTTTTAGATTCAGTATCATTTTCAAAGACTAACATAAACATAGATGTGGGTGTCCAGTAATATGTGGTTGAAGTAATACTTTCAATGCTACTAATCCTACTTGTCTGTAGAGGTAGAGAAATAATAAATTCAAAGATTGATCTACCTAAAAAGATAGTATCACAAAAAGAAAAAAATAAAATAATACCCCTCTTGCTTCTCTCCTGAGTGAAGCTTTGTAACATTCAGGAAGTAAGGAGAGGGCATAGGATTCTTACAAGGAAAAAATCCTTTTAGACTTGTAAGTATCCCGGTTGGTAAAGTATTAATACACAATCACTGCTCTACCAAGAGGTAAGAATCATGTATTGCACACATGCCATCATGGTGAATGTGAGGATGTGCTGATGGGAGCACCAACAGTACTACAAGCCTTGGAAAAGGGAATTGCACCCAAGAAGGAACATTGCTCAGTGTTCTCCATAATTTAGCAAATGAAGAATATATTGTCTCTGTATAGTCATAAATTCAAGTTTTGAGAGTCCTTTCTCACATTGAGACTGCAAGTTCCAGGGACAATATTGTGCTTGCTGGAACATTTTTAAAAGCTTCCAGGAAGCTTAGAGATCCAGTACTAGAGTAGAATGACCACTGTCATTGCTTGTTCGGGCCTTGCCTCAGTCTCCAACATTGTCCCCTATAGTTCTCCACCTCTTCATTTCAAACCAACTCCTTGCACACTTGGGACAATCGAAGGTGCCAAGTAACATGAGCTCCCTTCAGTCATCCATTCTATGCCTTATATGTCCCTCCATATCAGAATACAAGGATAATTTTCACCTAATAAGTTTTACCTTTAGCTTAAAAACTACCTTTTCTTATGGATGAAGCAGGGACACTGGGCTTCTTCAAGTGGAACAGGGAGGTTATTATGGGAAAACATTTAGATTGTTGTCTGAATGTTCATACTATTTTTTGCTCACTCTTCTTTCTTTAGACTTGACTCTCTTATAGCACTTATCAAGATCTTCTCTTTCTTTCCATCCCTTTTCTTTCCTTTTCTTTCTTTGTCGAACTCTGTTCACAATCATTTGATAATACTCGCTATTAACTCCCCTTTCATTCTTGCATTCAACTTGCATTCTCCCTGCACTTGAGAAGATGGGTTTTGGATCTTTATTCTTTCACTTATAAGACATTCCTCCAATACCTAACTTGTGACAGTGTTTTGGGTGTTAGATTTCCATCAGAATACATATTTCACTTGTGTCTTACTAAAAATGTTATGAAATAGTTATCCTAACTTTTAATTCTCCATTCTGTATCTCAGTAAAATGATTGCTCCACAGCATTGGGGAACACTTTCTACCATTATTGATAAGAACAGAAGATACTAACCAAGCAATCAGTTCATGGCAAGTGCTTCAAAACAATTTATACTTGTACAGAAGCTAGAAAATCCTTGTTTCTGTCCTGGCCAGAGTTTATATAAGGTTCATATAAGGTTGGTCTGGTTCTCTTTTTCTTTTTCTCTAGGGAAGTGCCACTGCCTGGAAACTATATGCAGGAGCATAACAGAAGTGAGAAGATCCTAAACACCTAGAGGATAGATTAATTAGACTGCCTTCTGTGCACTCCATTTCTGCCATAAGTCCTATGAAAAGTGCCTTTTTTTCAGTACCTGATCCTGTGTATAGCTCTTTCAGTCATCCCTAAGCTCTCACTCAGAACTTTGAATAAAACTAGCTTCTAAGTACATTTTCTCTATGCCTGTGAAATTTATTCTTCAAATTCTGTAAACAAGAGTCAAGTCACTGACTCGGTGAAGCTGTCCTGTGACTGTAACGGCATGGTTCCTTAATTCCTGAGTTAAACATATTTCATCAAATTCAAAGACATCCCAATTTTCATATGTAAAATATCTGTAGCCTTCAGTTTTACAGTAAGGATTGGGATATTTCAATTGCATAGATTCTTAAGTAAGCTATAACTCCCATTATGAAAATCATTCTCTTTTTGTCATGAGAAAGGCATGATTCTGCCTCATTTACCATACTGGATTCCATTGTATGAAACTTAAATTAAGATAGATAAATTTTCATCTTATTGACGAATAGTGTGATAGTCAATACCTTTTAAATTTATTTAGGATTTATTTTTTTCTTCCGTCCATTCTTCTTCCTTCCTTCTTTTTTTCTCTTCCTTTCCTTCCTTCCTTCCTTCCTTCCTTCCTTCCTTCCTTCCTTCCTTCCTTCCTTCCTTCCTTCCTTCTTTCCTCCCTCCCTTCCTTTCTTTTTTAAGCCAATATATTTGAAACTTTGTATTGATTGTATCACATATATTACCATTTCTGTATACTTAATTTATTAATAGATAAGTCAAAAGGAATGAGTAAAGCAGAGAATAATAATAGGAAGGGTCAGCAGAAAGGCACAGTAAAGAATTGGAAGAATTTTAGGGGAAGGAGCAAGGCAGCCACAATAATGTTTAATTCCAATATTTCACACTAAGACTTCTACTGTGCTCAGGCAGATGGTAAGAATTATATTTCTTAGGCGGGGAGTGGTGGTGCATGCCTTTAATTCTAGCACTTGGGAGGCAGAAGCAGGTAGATTTCTAAGTTCGAGGCCAGCCTGGTCTACAGAGTGAGTTCCAGGACAACCAGGGCTACACAGAGAAACCCTGTCTTGAAAAACCAAAAAACAAAAACCAAAGAATTATATTTTTTGTAATAGGGAAATGTTAAGTCAGCTTAATGAGCCAATATAGATAATAATTTTTGGAGATTTAACTGTGAATTGATTGATTATTAAGGTAACTAAGAGAAAAGTGTGTACATTTACAAAAATGATAAAGGAACAATAGAAAGAGAAAGAAAATTTCAAAGTGACAAATTTTGCCATGTCTAAATCAGATACCACACATAAGGAATATTTCAGTTCCAAAAAACAAAGCCATATCTTTGGAAGATGGAGGATGGATACTGAAGTCAAGGCTTTAGGATCCCCTACACTTGGAAAGCCATTTCTATTAAAGAGATGCAGGGGTGACTATTCCTGTTGGACAAACATTCATCTCTATTAAGGTTCCAGAACCACATTCTGATTGTTATTTGTCAGTCTCCTTGGTAAGAATATGAATTGGTCAATATGAACGGGTGCCAATTTCACAGGATACCTTATTCTTATGAATTAATACTGTTGTGATTCTGTTCCTCTGTTGATCCATCCACAGTTGAGATTGCATCCATCCATCATGAGATTTTAATCACCTATACACCACCATCTCTAGCTGTACTGAAGTACTAAGTTTCTGGCTTTTGGCAGAGAAAGCCTTCTTGTTTCCTAATACTGATCTTTGCTTCAAAACTCATGCTCCCATTATTCTTGATACCTCACTTTTCCTGAGTCATTAGGACTCTAGTAATCTGTAACCTTCTCTTCTACATATAAATCACAGTTCTTAAATAAGCTATTTCTGCCTTTTTGCAGATCCATCATCCTCAGTGTTTTCAGATGACCTACTTCAAATGCAAATCTTGTCATTTTATCCACCTGCTTAGCTTCCTCTAATGTCTCCCTATTGTCCACAGAATAAAATTTAAATTGCCTTGCTGGGCTCAAGGTTCATTACAATACATCTATTGCCTACTTTTTTAAAGTTATCTCTTTTAGCATAACTTTAATGCTCCCACACCATCACACACATATTACCTGTGGGCCATAATACATTACGTTACATAGGCTATCCATTACACAACTCTGGCTTCTGTGTGTGATGTTCATATTAGAAGAACTGGCCTTTCTTTCTGCCTTTGCCTGAATGTAGATCAAACATACATTTTTCTTTTGCAGTGTCATTGGCTTTCTAGTCCTACAACAGTGAAAAACACATTAAAAAAAAACTCCCTAGAAGTTATGCATGTCTATGATATAGACACCTATGTTTTAGGACTGATCATATTTTGCTAGCTAATAATTTATATACTTGGCTTCATTTTACCATAGTCTCAAGGACTTTAATGACAATGCAATGTTCACCGTATTAGAAGAGTAACTACCATAACATTTTGCTAATAATAGGTGCTTGTTTGGCTGAAAAATTTTTTAGAAGTGCTCAAGAACAACATTGAATTCATTTCATTTAATTGATGAGTTAATCCACAGATTATCTTGGAGAATAGAGGTATGCAAATTCATTCAATAAAAATTCTAATAATATAACCAATTAAACAATCTAGCAAACAAATAAATACTAAAAATAAAAGCAATAAAGTACATTAAGTCAGTTTTATGCTGTATACTGTATACATGATAAAGATTTCTGTTTCTATATTTAACAGGTATTATTTACTTAATGTCGGAATCTTTCTCTACAAAAACCTATTTTAAACATTCAGCTAATAAGGAGAGAGTGAGTAGGAAATAGAACAAGATACAAAGAAATGTAAAGAAAACAGGTAAGCTGAGTTTGCATTGTCAATAGCTGGAAACTGTAATTATAATAATTAATATAATTTTATTCCTTAATGCCATCTATTCCTTCTTTGTTGCTAGGTGTTTGTGTTTAAGGGAGTTTCAGTGCTGTTGGGTTTGTGTTGCTTTGTTTTGTTTACATTTTTAAGGGCACATCTTACTTTCTCCTTGGCATTAGCAATGCTCTGGGGAGCAGTTTGGGAGATAACAAGTGCAGCTAACGGAGGGAGAATAGGCCTTAGAATTGCACAAACAGCAAACCGATGCCTTTCTTAATAACGAAGCTGGAGGCTGGGGAGTCCTCATGAATGAGGTATTAGGCACCTGTACTCCACTTTCTTAGCTGGAGCTGCTTGGGAAGAAAAACTAACTTGTGGAGCAAAACTGATGTCTCCTGAGAAATTATGCTTATTTGTTTCTGGTAAAAATTAATTTAAATTATAATAATTGAAATATTATACTTTTCTCAGATACCCTAGTTCATTAATCTATACTTGTAAATAGGAAGAGTTTGCACTTAGAAAACGGTTACAGATTGTTTTCTTACTTTACAACAGTGTAATAAAAGTGAATCATTTGAAAGGCAAGGCCTAGCAGAGTGAGCCCTGTTGAGATGAGCTAAGCAGAAGTATATTTCTAAGGAAGTACAGTTGGGGTGGCAGATGGGTTAGAAAGCTAAAAGACGGAAAAATGGAGACACCACGAGGGGAGACCTTCTGCGGAGATTTCTCTTATCTTTTAAAATTTATGAAAAACTCTGGATAAGTCATTAGAAAAGGGTGTGTGACCCAGACTCTCATATTTTGAGAAAGGAGATGGAGCTGAGAGTAAAGGAGGACAAACAGTAAAGTAGAACCAGAACCAAAAGTATGGCAGAGCCTTATACCCATAGAAGGCAAAAGGAAAATACCATCCTTACGGAATCAAGACATTTAGGTTCCTTTTTTTTTTTTTTTCGAGACAGGGTTTTTCTCTGTGTAGCCTTGGCTGCCCTGGAACTCACTCTGTAGATCAGGCTGGCCTCAAACTCAGAAATCCACCTGCCTCTGCCTCCAAAGTGCTGGGATTAAAGGCGTGTGCCACCACCGCCTGGCTGAATCAATACATTTAGAACTTCATATAACTGCGTATTCTGTGATGCATAATTCCTTGGGCTTCTTTAGGGATAATTCCCTAGGGCTGAGAAGATATGTATTTTGAGAGGTTACTCCTTTATCCTGAAAGGCATAATGGCTCCACTTCTACCTGGGTCACAGACTTCTCACTTCTATTACGCAATAAATTTGTCATGTTTAAATACACCCAGCCTGCGATTCTTGCTACAGCAGCGGAGAGATACAAAAACAACTTCTACTCCCTCATAGGATGAGTAACAAGCCACTGCTACAGCAGGATGGAGTGATAACCTCAAGACCCTACTTAAGGTTTGAGCACTTTGATCATCACTCGTGCTCAAGCTGACAACAGTTAAAGTACCCACCTCGTTCAATCTGGGGGAAACCAGGAGATATTTGCACTCTTTTTAAGAAGGCTGGCTCCAAAAAGAAAACACAATATTCTTTGTAGCAAAGACCAGCGGTGTGCAGCAAAGACACGCGATGTGCTCAAGTGTTAACAGCAGCTCAGGAAGGAGACTTGGAATTTCTGCTGCATGAAACCTTCACCCTAATCTCCTGACTGCATGTCCATGGGTAAGGTACCACGTGAGACTTGTAGAATGAATTTTCTACCAAAAATTTACGATAGTTCAGTTGTACATTCCCAAAACTTAGGACTTCTGCGTTTACAAGAAACCTCAAACCTTCATCAAAATATAAATTATAATTTTAGACCTCACAAAATAAAGAGAAAACTCATTTCATGTAATGTGGGCCTGGCACATATCCATGTTGATTTTTTGCCTACCATGCTGCAATCAAGAAAAATATTGGAAAAAGGATTCATTGTCGACAAGGTCAGTTTCTGTCCTTCATTTTTTTCTCACGTTGTACAGGGAGGTGCCGATACTGAAGTATGGTTCCCTAATTAGTTCTTGATTTGGTCAATAAAGGAGTCCGGGAACCAATTGCTGAGCAGAAGGGGCAGGTCAGGCTTCCGGGTCCCAGGAGGAAAAGGAGAAGCAGAAATAGTGAAGGGGCTTTATGGACACACTTTGGAAGGAGGAGCATCCAACTATCATGTAAGATCTAGGGGAAGCTAGAACCAGTGCTCCCCGACCCCCACACCCGCTGACATATAGCCAAAAAGGTCGGAGGAAGCTAGCTGATACAGGTTAGCTGATAAGTTTAGGGCAGGAGATTCTGTCACCAACAGTTATGCTCTCTGGCAAGTTCTAAAATAATAAAGCTGTCTGAGTAGTTTTCATCCACAGAGAACAGGGTAGAGAGAGAGAACCCGGGTTGGTGATGGCAGCTTGATGAAGCTAAGACAGAAGGAAGCAAAGTGAAGCCAAGAGTGAGTCAGTGGAGTAAAGCAGCTCCTGGGCAAGCCTGGAGTGGGGCTGGCAGCAATCGGGCTTGGTGCAAAGCCTGGAGAGGCCAGAGTGTGGGTCAGGTCCCGGGCACACATTCATCAAACAACAGTGTTTGCAGCGATTATAAGTCAAACTCTTCCACAGTTCTAGTCCCTGCTGTCTACTCACGAGCCATCAGTCATTTAGAAAAATAACCTTTTTTTATTCTTCAGTATTTTGCTCAAGATGTCTCAGTGGGAGGCATCTACTCTACAACTCCACTTTTGGTTATTAGTGATGAGGATTTGCGGTGCTATCCACACACTTTGGTTAACATTCACCGTTACAAGACACGTCATCGGCCCACTTTTGATATCTAGATAGAATGAAAACAGTTTTTTTTTTCATTCCAGTGGATCCTTTTATACAAGGCTATATAAGATTTCCCAAAAGTAAACAATGTGTTCTGCATGATGATGTTCAGAAAAGCATCATTCCAGTCACAACAAGGTTTAAAAAATTGTTATACTGTGTATCTAAGGCAACATTAATAAAATATTAGTCATGCCACTGAAGAGGCTAGTCACATTAAATCAAGTGAAATTTTTATATTATATGACACTAATCCAAAATATCTCACATTACTCTAAAACTTTTAATTCTGAACCTCCTCTCTTGTTATTATAGAAATACTATTAGTTAATTTTAAAACATTTTGAACAAATGGTTTTTTATACTCAGAAGAAATCATAAAATTCATTTGTATAAAGCAGATATCTCTCTGTCGTGTACACACACGTACACACACACACACACACACACATACACACACACACACACACATGGCAGATCCTCTGAGTGGTTAAACAGCCTGCACTCAGTACAGTGCTCATTATCATCACTCATGTCATGCCCAAGAAAAGAATACCACACTCTCTGAAGTACATGACAAGCAGACATTCACAGAGCCCTGTGAGTTGCATACATGGACCACAAAAAGTGGGCACTGATGGATTTAACCCTGTATTTCTTAGTTAGCCATATCACTTTTCACATGAAGTTAATAATTGTTATAAAAAGTCAAAGACATGTTGGCACAATAGTTCTTTTCCTGCTAGTTTTAAAAGTATACTAGTTAAATAGTCCTTCAGAAAAAATTCCTATGAATACCTAAAGAAAATAAATACTGATATTTCTTACTTGCTTCCGTGTTATATGAATCAAGCAACATGTGATTAAGAAATACATTTGGAAGAAGACAGGAATATAATATGCAGAAATCAGGAAGGTCTGATTTTTTTTTATTTTAGAACAATTTACTGAAAATGTATATCCACATGGATGCACACCTTCTCCTACACATAAGGAAGAAATGCGAGAAGCTCAGAACTGTGAGGTTTAACAATAAAAAACAAAATAACACTCAAAACCCTTCAGGGAGAGATTAAAATAACTTTAACATTTTAGTGGTATCTGAAGTTAAAATGAGTCTTTTAAAATTTGTATTTTTATCCATTTATCCTTTGTGTGTGTGTCTGTGTGTGATCAATATCCGCCAGGAGATTCTTAGTGCTGGGCTTATTCTACTTTGTTGAATATTTTATTAAACAAAACATCAAGATGTACCAAAAATAAACAATGCCTAAACTCAAAATAAATAAAAGTGCATAGCCAAACATTGTATAAAAACAGAGGTAAATATTCATCATCTTGTTTAACGTTCTCTGCCAATAAGTGGAAAACTATGCAGAGACTCAGAAGGTTTTCTCTCCAGTCCTTCTAGATTAATCTACACTGAAGATTAGAGGGACTAACCAGAAAATCACTTCTCCAAGTCAGAATGTTATTTAATTATTTTTGAATTAAAATATTTTAAAAATGAAAAATAAAAGATGGCTTTGGCATTGTTAGTATTTTTATTAATAATTGACCTATTGCTTGGAAATTATTTTATTTTTAAAGGATTTTTAAATGTTATTTTATGTGTTTATGTGATTTCCAATATGTATGTCTGTACATTATGTGCATGTATAAAGGATGTCTGATTCCCTGGGACTCGAACTGCATTTACAGGTGACGGTAAGTCCTGATGTGGCAAACTGGGAGTTATTCAGATTCTTTGGAAGAGCAAGCAGTAAGCTAATTCTCCAGCTTCCAAATTACTTTTAATGATTCTTGTCTGTGAATGCACGTCCAGGTGTGAGAAATGTGCACGAGTGTTGTCTCTCACAGAGGTGCAAAGCCTGGAGAGGCCAGAGTGTGGGTCAGGTCCCGGGTGTATCCCTGGAGATAGATTGAAGCTGGAGTTGAAAGCAGTAGAAAGTCACATGACATGGGTACTGGGAATGAAAATTGGGACAATGAGTAAGATCACTATGTGTCTTAACCACAGGGCTTTGGTATTATTGTTATAAAAGTTTTGCAGCTGAATTTATACAGCTCCCTCTTGTATTCCCAAATCACAGGCCAACACTACATGTGAATGCATTTTTACAATTTTCCATGAGTTACTGGAACTTGTATTTCAATTTTTATGACAAATCTCTTTGGGAAAGAAATACAGTATAGATATCTTTTAAAAGGCAAAAAAGCTGAAAGTCTAAAAATGTTCATGAAAATTTGGAGGTGAACTTAAACTGGCAGAACAATGAATTTTTCATTGAGTAGCATTAGACTGATCAAATGTTATCTCCTTGTGGATGCTATGCTATCACTGGTAGATCATAGATAAGGCATAGTTTCTTATGGTTTTAGTAAAATGTTTAATAAGCTTCCTCTGAATGTTTATTCTAGCTTTTAAAATGCTGTCTAGTAGCCCCACAGTATAGGATAAGGATGGTGGAGATGGTGGAGCTATTTAGCAGATGCCCTTTATAGTTTTAAACTTCAGATTAATTTGTGTGATAAGGTTATTATTAAAATGGTTGGGGACGGAGAAAAGGTTCTGATAGAATTTGTAGCTAGTATAGTGTTAGATTCCCAGCATATGCTCTGAGTAATATAATCACAATTTCTAAAACACAGAAAAGAATTAAAAATGAAGAACAAGTCTAAATAAAATGAAGTATGCAATTAGCAGAAAATGCAACTCAAAAATGAGAGTAATAGCCTTGAGAAATGGGTGCCGTCATGTATGTGATACAAATGCTGTTCTTCATTGTTATCTCCTGCAAATGACAGTGACCTTAACCGTATTACAGTCTGAGTGTAAGTAAGCATTTTGTAAAAACAGAAAAGCTAAATATTTGCAAATGTAGAAATAAAATCTGTCTTAAGGAAGAAAAATGCATGCAAATGTCTATAAACTCGCCTTCACAAACTAATCGAAATATTGTACTTTTCGATCAAATATTTTGGAATCCCTGAAACATATTTTGAATACAAATTTTCTCAATTATCCTATCTTTATCATTAGTAGGTAAAAATGATGCCTTTATTAAATGTGAGGACTTAATTATGTTACCAACCAAGATGTTTATCACAGCAAGAGAAAAGCAAACTATAACCTACAATTGGATACAAGAAGAAAACATCTATATTATAAGCCTATGCTTCAAAATCTGGCAGCATAGGTGTAAGAAGGAAATCCTTATCTTACAATAAAAAATAATCTATAACACAGTTGACTGCATAAATTAAAGCCATAGCTAGTTTCCTAATTTAATGCCTGCAAACATATCTCACAGGTTGAGATTGCTGGCTAACACCTGTTCACAAGGAATTGATGCAATTGCATATTGTGAATGTATGTAGAAAAAAATATGTATCAATGTCTTATTTTTATTTTATTTTTAAGTGGCCAACATCCTGAGGCTAGATCAAGCATGTTTCTAGGGGAAAAACTACTCAAATTACTCTCCTAAAGAACATAGCAACAAAATTACACTTAGTGATATATTGGTATACATAAAGATTAGTACATAGTTCAATTCTCCTACGAGAAGCCTCCCCTTACAGTAAATGGGAATTAATAGTGAGATTCTAAACTAGGCAAGTGCAGAGAAAGAGAGACTTTAAAGCACTCAGTACTAAATGGGATGACTTTATCAAACCCCTCCCCTCTAATTTTAGAATTCTATTCAGAAGAGCAGGATGATTGATTTTAAAAGACAAAGGTGCTGGTTGACTTCAGGGGAACCCTGTCATCCAGATACTACAGGACTGATTCGCACATAAACTCATAGAGACTCTGACAGAATTCTTAAGCCCCTGACTATGTTCAAATGAGACAAAATCCTAGCACCAAGAAGAGGAAATAGATACACAAATCCAAAGTATGAACAAGAAGTTATTTAGATGTGACACATGCTGAGACAGGGAAATCAGTTTTGTTTATGGAGGGTAAGTGCGTATATATCACCATGCACCAAGGCAGGCCCCATGCACAGGAGTAGATGCTAACACAAAGCAGGCTCCACATGGAGAGAAAGAGAGAGGGAGGGAGAGAGAGAGGGACAGAGGGAGAGATGGAGAGATGGAGAGAGGGAGGGAGAGAGAGACAGAGAGGGAGAGAGAGGGAGGGAGAGAGAGAGAGAGAGAGAGAGAACAAATGAATAAACTTGGGTAGGAAAAGTGTTGGGAAGAATGGCAAGGAGTTGGAGGAGGTGAAAGAATATGATCAAAACATAAAGTTTTGAATAAAGAAAACAGAAATTGTACCTTGTATATGTGTGTGTGTTAGATGAGTATATGTGATTGTCTGTGCAACACATTCATATCTGATACCTGAAGAGGCCAGATTAAGACATCAGATACTCGAGGATTTAAATTATAGATAATTTTGAGCAATGCACATGCTAGGAATTAAACTTGGGTTCCCAGAAAGAGCAGCAAGTGCCCTTAACCAATGAGTCGTATCATAGCCTCTGAGTCAGTTAATTTTAATTCTTCATCTAAAAAAAATACAATAATACCTCTTGATATTTTTGTAAGTCAATTGCTGTAAAAGGAAGTTTTATTGTTCTATCTTTATTTTGTGAGGAAAACATTTTTAATAATTCTCTAAATTTTCTAACACTGATTTTTTTGTATTTATGTGAATTATTAGGCATAGGTTAATGCATTTTGCTGAGTGAAGTTTTGCTAATTAAACCATACTCTGTTAGTCTGGATGTGATACAAAATTTGAAAACAAGCTCTCAGACCCTTATCACTGCAAGTATTGTATGTACTTTGGATGTCTTTCTGGACAATAGTCTTTGTATTTTGGCTTTCTATACTTGATGCCCAGAGCAAGATAACATGTGCTGGTGACAGCTGCATTTGCAAGAACTGCTTGATCATGAGAAGGGATGATACAACAGGCTTCCATGATAGAAATTCTCTATTGTGTTCCAAAGCTGACAAGCTGTAGATCTTCAAATAGAAACAGCAATGCAGAGTGTTCAAAGTTTCTTATTTCTGAGGACACAAGAAATTTCTGAACATCACAAATGCTTGCATCTAAAAATAGATTATCATCCAAAAGCAGGGACAGTATTTTTTCCTCCTCTGTGGACCCTATGCTCTTTGAAAAGAAAGAATGAATCCAACAAAGACACAACTGCATATGACATTACATATTTAAAATTAATGTTAGTTTCTAAAATTTTATGGTTCTATGAAACATCTTGGTAAATTTCTGAATTGTTATGATAATCTTGCTTTTAATTTATCCATTATTTGGGAAAGTGGCTTGTTAAACAATTAACAACATCTTGCAACACACAATTGTGTCAAAAATTTTAAAGGATAATTTACATTCCTATATTATTTCAATTATCTCTATTGACAAAAACTGAGTTCTTTAATTTGGCCTGTTTCTACATCAAGGCAAATGGCCCCTTTAAAGGTAGGAAGGAGATAATGACCAATAAATCATATATTAATTCAAACATAGAAACAATTCTATTAAACATAGACATAGTGACTTTTACTCACAAAACGAAGTGGTTAAAAAAAAGTTAACTATCTTACTTTGAATCATGTGTAGATCATAAGTAATTTTATACAAGGTAGAATAATGTTAAGAAATACTATTGAGACAGATTTTATTTCTATATATCTTATTCTTGTATATCTATCTATATGTTGCATATATAAATAAATAAACATCCACATACACTTACTACACACACACACACATACACACACATATGCACACACACATACACACACACATGTTCATGTACAGGTTAACTCTGAGGTTTTATATCATATATGAAGCATGGCTTAATTAAGGAAAATTTTGCTAGTAACTTGACTTTAAAAATTAATAAGAATGACTTACTAATGTTTGAAAAATTTGTCACCATATGAAGCAGAAAGCAGTTAGATGATACCCTTGATTTATGCAAAAGTAGTGCATGAATGTGCTACTGATGACCTTGAGTTCGTAACCTGACGACAAAAGAGCTCTGGGGAGGAAACTGGTTTATCAAATCACGAGCCAATAAGAACTTACCATATTGCAGTGCCATAGTACGCCCTTACTGATTTTGAGGTGAAGCTATCTATAGCATGGCCACCCCCTGTACATGTGCCATGACAGAGATACATTGTTATTTGCCAGTTTCCAGAAGTTACATACATTTTTGTGTAGTGTCCCAGTATGTGTCATAACTTGAGGATTTATTCATTGAGAGATTCTTACCCATAATTCTTGTGTTCCTACTTACTGGAAGATACCCCTATCCTGGTGACAATAATTACTCTTCTACTTCTAAAAAGATGCTTTTGATTAAGTGAGTTTCATGGAATATTAGCAAAAAAAAATTCCCTTGCTGTCTACCTATTTACTGTCCTCAAGGACAGATGCTTTTTATTAATGCCAAACCAAGTCATAGATTCTTCTCTTGGGAAACAAAAGATGTGCATGGAAGAGAATTTTTCATCTCTTCTAGCCTCTCCGTGTCATGTTGCAAACTCTCCCAAGTCCTTCCAGTGTCACCATTATTTTGTTGCTATATTTACGCTTGTGAAGAAGAAAAGCTGCAGTGTCCCAAAGTATACTAAGCTTTCTTTTTTACTTCTTGGTTACAGTTGCTTGATATAAATAATGCATCTGCAAGATAAATGGGATTCTATAATTTCCTCAGCATCAGTGAAACTTAAATTATATTGTTCAATGACTTCCCAGTTTTATAAATTTTTAAAGTTCTTTCTTGTATTCTTTAGTATATATATGTGTGTATATATTCATATATATATATATAATGAAATTTTACTTGAAAAGTCATAAGAAGTAGGATATGATAAAAACTGAAGAAAAAAACCTTTATATTTTAAAATGAATTCTACCATAAATCCTAGCACAGTCTTGTTTTGCTGACTGTTACACTGTATGATAATCATCAACATTCAGATTATTCAACAGTCACTAAAAGTTTACATTGATATATCAAAAGCATTTTATATTTGCTCATTAAGATAATTGCTTTTAGTTTGAGAATAGGAAATTTAACTAATGAAACATGTCACAAAATAATACACTATATTTTTTCTTTGAATTCTTTCATTTAGAAAGTATAACAATATAGGGTATTGTAACTATTCTAGTTTTTACTTGAAAAAACATATAATTCAAAAACTTTTATATAAAAGGTAAATTTTAAAAACTTTATTTGGACAATTGTGTTTAAAATATTAAATATTGAAAAATGAATGCTTTAGATATATTTAAATTAATTAACATATTCCAAAAACTTTCACAACAAATTAATATTAATCATCATGAAAAATGGGATATCAAAGAACATCTTCACAACAGCAGGAAAGTACACAGAATTTCTGGAGACGAGAGGTAATGAACAGGTTTAGGATGTGATGGCCCCCCCCTAACTTTTGTGTATCTTAATACTTAATACATTATCACCCACTCTCACTTAAAAGTACTTTAATACCAAGTTCTCCTTAGCAGACTGTCTCAGATCATTTACTGGCACAGAAATAATACAAAGTAAAAGATTATTTGAATGTCTGCTGGTCAAGATAGAAACAATGCATCCACAACCTTGAAATTCATAAAAGTGAAATTCCTGCTTTACAATCAGCACTACTCATGCTTATTTGTTGAATAACTGTATGTTTTTAAATTGTTTAAATGAGCTTTTATATTTAGAACATGGTCCTCTTTAGCAAAACATTTTCAAATTTCACAATAAACAGTAACCTTGGAAACGTCCAAATTTTTGAAAAAACTAAATTAGACATTATGAGTTTTTCCAACTACACATTAACCTCAGTGAAAATCAAATTGAACTGGAATTTTATATGTAATCGAGGAGTGTAATTTGCTTTTTATTAGCCCTAGTCTTAACCGAAGTATTTACAAATCAATACTAATTTTATATTTAATGGGATCCACAAATGTCTTATGCAGGAAGTTCAATTTTTGTGCTGTAGTTACAGATGTATTTGTGAATTTTAAAAGAGAAGAAGCCAATTGAAAGGTATTATTTATATAAATGTTAAGGCTTTTCATCTAAAGTTTAGAAGTCTGTTTGTAAGGAACTGCAGATACTTGCTTTGCTCACCATATTGAGGATGCAGATTTCTCCTAAAGGCTGTCATGAAAGAGGCAAGCTGCTGGCACTTCTGAGAGTCTACCTGCCTGCATATACAGGCCTCCAGACCCTCCCCTGGAAGGCCATTTCTGGACTCTGACAGAGCTGTGATTTTCCATATATCTATTTATTAGAATGACTGAGAACTTTTAAAAATTTACTGTCCAGCCTAGAGTCCAAAGAAATCAGAATTTTGGTGTATGTTATGGAATGGCAGGGCAAAGGGCTATCAGCTATCAATATTTAAAACAAAATAAAGCACAACAAAACATAAAGCCATTAATTCCCATGAACGATTGATGGCCACAGCACCAGGCAACCTAGATTCGTGTTTGCTCATCTCTCCTTACTTTGCATTTGCCTAAACCCTCGTCACCTGCTTTGTTTTATCCTTCACCATAGTCAATATCTAGTTTTCAGCTCAAAATCCCTCTTCCCCATTCTACCTACTACACAAATGTATTACAGGGAGATATTTTTAAGTGAACACAAAAATGAACTTCTCCATTCAAAATCCTCTATCGCCTTACACTCCATCAGGGCTCACCCATGAGACTTTCAGTCATTTTCTGACAAATCTATTCTTTTTTTTTTTCCCCACTTACTAAAAATTTCTTACTCATTTGTCTTTTTTGTTTGTTTGTTTGTTTGTTTGTTTTCCGAGACAGGGTTTCTCTGTATAGCCCTGGCTGTCCTGGAACTCACTCTGTAGACCAAGCTGGCTTCGAACTCAGAAATCCGCCTGCCTCTGCCTGCCAAGTGCTGGGATTAAAGGCGTGCGCCACCACCGCCCGGCTTGTCTTTCCATTATTAACATCAATAACATCTCAGTAACTATCTAGTTTATTTATTTGCTTTATAAACCTAATATTAAGAATACACATCCACAGAATGGATAGCTTGTTGATTACCAAAGACAAAAACATTATCTTGAATTCAGATTTCTCTTGCTCAGAGTACAGAAAAAGGTAGTCTTTCTAAGGTCTTGTGTGACAGTGACCACACCTACCTGTTGGTAATCTGAGGAACTATAGAGGAAGGAAGGATAATTACTTCTTGTTTTCATCCATGAATGCTACATAGTTCCTGAGTTCAAACGCTATATCCCCCAAGTTTTTCCTGAGACCTTATTTCTTATATCCATCCTGGATCCCACACTGCTTGCATTCTTGGCATGCAAAATTGCTGAAAAATGAGGAGGATAATCCCCAGACAGATTATTTTATATTGCTATGGGTACAAGAGAGTTAACAAGGCACTGTTATCCTGCCATGTGTACAGGTGACTACCTTAAAACATTTTTAAAAATGTCACAGATTTGGAAACACATGAATTTATTTAGTTAGCATGAAATGACCAAACAACATTCATGGGTGTGTATTTATATCTTATTAAATATTTATTTTCATTACATCTATCTATTTATCATATTGGGATAAATGTGTGTCATATCTCTCATGTGGAGGTCATATGACACCTAAACTTCCAGCAATGTGTTCTTTCTGTCCACTAAATTGATCCCAGGAATAGAACTCAGTCAGATGTGGCAACAAGTGCCTCGATTCACTGAAGCACCTTCCTGGCCCAAGTATATATCTTTAAAATTATCTACTTGCTAGTGCAAAATAATGCATGTTTATGAAAAACTTTCACACTCTCTCCAGTTTCTCACCGGCAGTACATACAAAGAGATACGGGTGTGTATGGAATTTGGCTTTAGGAAGTGCCTCCCCACACACAGTCTTCAGCAATTCTTGAGAGGACAGAGTTTGCCAAGATTTTTTTCAGTGATATAAAACCAAGTTAATAATTTCTCTTTTTATAGACACTAAATGAAAACCACATTACTCGCAATAGTACTTCAATAAAACTTAACTCTAGCATGCAGTTGCTTACTTCTTTAACATATTTTGAGAAATTCAACTTCCTTATATTCATTGAGGTACTAATATGTGAACGTAACTTTTCTCTGACCTCATAGAAGAGAACTTGTAATATTGAAACTATTTATGTTCTAGGAATGTTTTATCTTTTTTGTTATATATTAATAGATGGAACTGGAGTATATTAACCATAACATCAAAGGCTCTAACAACATATGTCAAATATTCTATGAAGATTTTTATCCTAATATTTAAATATAATAGGATGTATTCCAAAATAGTAGTTTCCTGGGTGATGTGTGAAGTTTCTACAGAAGGTTGGATCATGTTCTTACCTTGGTAACCATAATGATTTAGTATATGTTCTGATGAGAGCGGAGTGTGGGATAACTGCCCGAGTTAATAGTTTTTATTTGAGTCAGTGCTTATCTAGTTATTTTAATTGTGCTTTCTGAAAGAGGACTTTCAGAGGACAGTTCTCATTGTGGACAAGATGCAGGAAATTTTCTTAAAATAATATAATTTGTAAATATGTCATGTTAAGCACTATATATTGCTTTAAAAAGCTACAATATTAAGGAAATAATATTGTAGGCTCTGAGACCAGTGATACCTCTAATATAAATCATTTCAATATATGTTAATAATACATAATTCTTCTAATTTAATATCCCAATATTTAATATGATCAACATATTAAACAAATATAAGCAAAATGAACACAGCTGTTTGACTATAGTTTTCAGCTTCAGCTAATAATTGACTACATAAATGGTTTCAAGCAAATATTATTATTACAAAAGTCATAATGGGAAAATGCATAAACTTAAATTGAATATACATTAAGTTGTAAATTTTATGCATATGAATAGGTTTGCATATAAAATTACAGTTTCCCTAAAAAAAGAGGATTGTGTGATATTTATAACTGTATTAATGTGCTAGAGAGGTGGCTCGGTGGTTAGGAGCATTGATTGCTCTTCCAGAGGTCCTGAGTTAAATTCCCAGTAACCACCTGATAGCTCACAACCATCTGTAATGTGATCTGATGCCCTCTTCTTGTGTGTCTGAAGACAGCAACAGTGCACCCACATATATAAAATTAATAAAACTTTAAAAGAACTATATTAATAATGACTAAATTTTAGTTCATCCTGGCTTTCCCTGATAAGAATAGGGAGCGATTGAGAAGTTGAAGATCATTCGAAGTTAATATATGAACTAATCATATATTGACCACTTTACCAGCATATCCTAAATATTCATCATTAACAGAGCAATAAATAAAAATAAGCAAACACATGTTCTATTAACGTAAATTAGGGCAGTATATGTTGATAATCAGTAATCTCCAAAAACCTTATTATTCAATAAACATTTTCACTTCCAAAATCCCTTTTTAATCAATGCCTGTCACTCTCTTACCCCCCCTTCTCATATATTTCACTGGAGTCTACAGGACTATGAAATGTCAAGTGTTTGAATCAGTATGTTGATATTTGAAAGGAGTTTAGCTGGCTTATTAAACGACGGCTATTCAAGTACACTCCCTTTCCATAACAACTCCTGCAGCCAGCTTCCTCCAATATAAGAGCACTTGATTTAACAAGCTTAAATTAAATGATTTGACCAGTACCATGCAATCGAAAAATAAGTTCAACTCAACTGGAATTAATTTCAGTGTACCAAGAACATTTGTCCTTGGATTTACTATTAAAAAATTAATTTTAATTCTTAAAAATTTAAATATACTAAAATAAGAAATGCCATCTAGGTATTCTACTAACTTCTAAAAGGAATTAAATCTATCACATTATATATGCATTCAATGTATACATATAAATTCATAAGCATATATATGTCGACCCTCATACACATTTATTGAACAGTGTGGACTGGAAAGGAATGCCATTACTTTGTCACATAGAAACATGTAGTGTAAATTATTTTAAATTATATGTTCACACATATTATGCCCTCAGGATTGTAAACACAAAACTTTAATATATAAATCACATCAACCTTCATGCTGATAGTTGAAAAGAACAAATAATTATCTATATAATCTTTAATAAATGTGTATTTATGTTAGTAGTAAATTACCCATCAAAGTTTTTATCATCAGCTTCAAACAAAGGTCATTTAGGCATGCTATGTGATGTCTTGGCCTCTCGATTGAATTTGAAGTGAATATTCTCTAGTTTCTTTATCAGTAGCATCATCTGCACTTGGGATTGCACTAGTTACATCTTAAGCATCACAAGTGGCCTGTATTTTAGAACATCTTCCAGAGAATCAAATAACAGACTTTAGAGTTTGAGAAATGCCAACTGATAATGATAATAAATAAAATTTACAGTTAATAACAATATGACAAAATCAATGGCAAAACAACAATCTATTATTCTAACATTTTCTTGTAGAATTGCTACTGCTCATAGGTTGTTATTCAATTGCTTTATATCAATGCTTTTCAAAACGACCACGTATTTGAGATGATAATGTATAAGTACAAATATTCTGTGTTTATTTTCATCTTTTTAAAGTAGCAAAGTAAATGAAAAGTATTATGCATTTAAAAATACATAAATTTAAAACTTTATTTTTAGTATAATCACTTTATTCTCAAACTCATGCTAATAATGAATAGAAATAAATCATGAAAAATAGAAGCCTTTACATTTTGTTTAAAAAAGGATGCCTAACCCTCTAACTTTATATATATTCAGACAAATATAAATATAAACACTTTTTAAATGAAAAAGTGATACAATAAGTCAATATACACATAAACTTTTCTTTATAAAGTACACATTAACCTGTCTTTGTAGTTAAAAAGTGATATAAGTATTTAATTGTAAGATCTGTTCTACAGAATATTGTTGAAAAGTACATTGATACTAAATTTTTGAGGGGAGCTTTGAGAATCTACTTACAAAGGAGGCATGTGTGATCAAAGGCTTAAAAGGTAAAGAGAGAACATCAGTAATACATGCTCCATTGAGTGTGTGTTTAACAAAGTTGAGTTTAAAAAGAGAATTTTATACATCAAAGAAGTATTCTTTAGCTTAAACTAACTACATGGACTATGAAAAATGAACTGTGCAGCCTGCATCTTGTTGGAATTCCATTTTTAAATATCTGCATTATCTGTCAATATTTACTACTATTCTAGAGTAGTTCTACATTTCAGAATTTTTTAAAATATATAATAAAGCAATATAAAAATTAATCTTCTAGGATGCTTACTTTTCAATTATATAATAATCATAATTGAATTAAAATCTTAAGTACAGTCATAGTTTGTAGGTAAATTAAGTAATGGTGTGACTTTGATGGACTCTTACTGCAGCAAGAGAAATGGGAGGAATAGGATATGATTGTGGAGTGCAGTGCCCATGAGAAATTCTTTACATAATAGCCTATAATTTGGACAGTTATTTTCTAATAGTTTTATACATAGTTAATATTAAAACGTCAAGTTATTTCATGTTAACTTTTCTTTGTACTTAAAAAGTGATGTCAGTATTTTATTGTAAGATCTTTTCCACAGAATATTGTTGCAAAGAACATTGATACTAGATTTTTGAGGGAAGCTTTGATAATCTACTTACAAAAGATTTAAAAGGTAAAGAGAGAACAACAGAGAAATATGTTCCACTGAGTATGTGTTTAACAAATGCAATGAAGGCCTCTTTGTGGGCTGATTTTTATTCATTTCTCAATTACAGAAATAGGCCTGTTGTTTCAAATAATACCACTATTATTTGACTTTGAAATTAAAGCAATATAAACATATATACTTTAACAAGTTCACAAAATGCTTTAGAAATGTCTCATAGAAGGAGGTTTGAATAAGAATAGCCCTCATAGACTTGTATATTTGAATATCTGCTGGTGTTTTGGAAGAATTGGTAGGGGATGTTGCATAACTCATGTCATTCTCAGTTCTCTCCCTCTCCTCCCTCTCCTCCCTCTCCCTCTCCCTCTCCCTCTCCCTCTCCCTGTCTCTCCCTCTCCCTGTCTCTCCCTCTCCCTGTCTCTCCCTCTGTCTCTGTCTTGGTCTCTGTCTCTGTGTCTCTGTCTCTGTCTCTGTCTCTGTCTCTGTCTCTGTCTCTCTCTCTCTCTCTCTCTCTCTCTCTCTCTCTCTCTCTCTCTCTCTGTCTGTCTCTCTGACTCATGTTTGTGGAATCGAATGCAAGCCCTCACCTACTGCTCTAGGACTAAACCTGCCTGCCTGATTCCATGCTCTGTACCAGAAGAGCTGTGGACTGTTACCCACTGACTCTGTAAGCTCCCAATAAATTATTTTGTGTATAAGTTGCTGCTTTGGTCATGGTGTCTTATGAGAGGGAAAAAAATTTAAAGAAAAAAAAGGTAACTAAGACAGTAGTTAATATACTGAAGTGCAAATCTCTTGTTTTGTGGTGTCATTGTGAACTTTCCTTATTAAATGTCACAAAAGATAATAAAGATTATCGAAGGTTCAGGAAATTGCTGATCTCAATATATATTTTCCAGATCCTAATCATGTTTAAAAGTTGTCTGCATTTGTAGGCAAGTTCTTGCTTTGTTATTTACTGATATATATTCCTCTTTTACTACATTATTTTAGATATATGGGCTCCTCAGATTCTTTGGTACCTTAATCTGCCTCTAATGCACATGTGATTTCTTCAGCCTGTGCACTGCTTAGGTGCACACAGCAGGTTGAACTCATTGTTAGGGAGCATACTTTATTAACTACATGATATTTATACATCAATAGAGACTGCTTGTTCACTTTCGGCGGATCCTATATTTGCCCACAAAAGAAAATAATCTTAAATAAACCCAAGTGAAGTGATGTATTTGAGAATCAACTATAGCATACTGCCCATATGTATTAATTTTTTCTTTATTCCTTTGACTTTAGTATCTCAAAACGTTTTTCCATAGAACCTATTTAATAGTATAACATTATAGTCCTGTTTCTACAGACTATAACCATAGGCATAAAAGTAGAGAGTGGATACACAAAATGACCCCAGGAAATAGAAAGCAAGCACCTACATCTCAGTCAGGCTAATGTAACATAATAATGCTGTATTTTGTTTTTGTCTAATTTATAAAGCAGTTAAATAACTGAGCACAGTATATCAACTAAACACCCCAGTATAGTGCATCTACAGTTGTATGTGTTGCAGGTATAAGAAAAATGCTTTTCATAATGTTGCAGGTACAGTTTATAATGTACCAGAAAAATAAATGATGAAGTGCAAAACAAAGCATCATGGGTTAAATACAAGAGCTTTTCAAAACTCCCATTGTGAAGGAATATAATGGAATGCCTAAATTTAGGCAAATTGATGGCCTAAAATAAAGTGAGTGTACTTGAAGGGTTTGAGGGATGGTGTGCCAGCTAAAAGCACTTGCAGTTCTTGCAGAAGACATGGATTCTGTTTCCAGATATCACGTGGTAGCTCAAAAACCATCTTTAAATCCCATTCCAGAAGATCAAACACCCTCCTCTGGTGTCCATGGGCATTTGGTGCATATGAATACACGTAGGCAGAACACTCAGGTCCACTAAATAAAAATAAATAAATCTATGTCTACAATGAATACATTTGCAGACCTTGGAGGGACAGCAAACTAGCAGCAATTTTGTCTGGGGGATGTTGTAGAGAATCTTAGTTTGTTGATGCACTCCCACAACATGACACATTTTCTATCACAAGCATGCTCTGCTTTTGCAAGAAGCATGTACTTAAGTTAGTGCTGGGATGCAATGGAGCCTCTCTTTCTTTCTTTCTTTCTTTCTTTCTTTCTTTCTTTCTTTCTTTCTTTCTTTCTTTCTTTCAGTGAAGCCATAGGCTTTTTATCTTGAAGGTCCCACAAAAACACATCTAATAAAGGTTATGATAGTAGTTTGTGAAGTTATGAGGGCTTATGTAAACTTTAAGGAGTGGGGTCTAATATAGGGAGGAAGTCATGCTGTAGGAGACATACCTTGGGGGAGGTGAGCAGGCCAAGCTTTCCTTTTTGCTTCTTGACACCACATGGTAAATGAGTCTCCAGGATGATCCTACCAACATGCACTGATCATGTCACCAAAGTCTTCAAAGCAACAGGGCCAACAGTTCTGGATGAGAACCCTGAGACTAGGAGCCCAAGGAAACATGTTCTCTTTATAAGTTTTGTTTTCACCTCAGGTATTTTTGCCCCCCCCCCATCTGCAATCTGACAATGGTTGGAGACAGGGTCTTTAAAATGATAATCAAATCTTAGTGATTCTAAGAGTGGATATCTACTCAAATAAGATGCTCTGGTTACAAAGAGAAATTCCAGAGTTGCTCTCTTTTCTTTCCCTGAAAACCTAAAAACAAACAAACAAACAAAAACAATAACAAAAAGGCAGCCTTGCAGAAGTCAGGAAAGAGGCTTCAACAGAATCAAGCCGTTGTGACACTTTCATCTTTGTCTTTAACACCAAGCTTCCTTGCCAAACTGAAAGTTCTCTGAGGCAAATAACAAGCAGGTTGTTCAAGTTGTTATATAGTGGTCCACTAATATAATACAACCAGTTTGTCTGAAGTATTTATAACTGAGAATCAAGGTGGGAAATTTATATTCAGTATAGATAAAAATAAAAATCAGATATAATGGTGTGCATGTTCATCACTCCAACTTAGCAAGGTCGAGAGAACAACCAAATACCCCAAAACAGTTGTTAGACTAAATGAATTTTCTACTTCTGTTTTGCATACTGTTTACAGTTTTATCAATAACATTAAGAAATTGCTGTCCAAGGAATAACCAATACTATTAAACTAAACTTCAGCCATTCCAATGCTATTAGATGATAAGATGAGTTTCTTGGGAGACTTTTGAATTATTGGAGACATGAATCCTGCAGGAGGGAATGAGGCCAGTCAACCTGAGGATGGGTTTATCGGCACGCTTTATTCCAGAAGGATAAAACCTATTCAGAGAAGCTGGTACTGAAAACTTCTATGTAGAAATTAATAGACACACTAAAAAGAGCCAATGAATGCAATTCAAATGTTTTTAAAATTAAATCATGAGTTTTAAAAAATATAGTAGAGCTAACTGTAGAATTTTGATTTTCTGAACAGATTATGTTGTTCTTAACAGTTTATGTTGTTTAAAATGATTTGAAGACTTAATTTTATTGCTGCCTGTATGTGTATGGCATGTGATTAGATGCCATGGAGGTCAGAGGGCATCAGATTCCCAGAAGCTGAGGAGCAGGTACTTGTTAGCAGAGAACTGCTTGGAGGAAAGGCAGCTGCTTTAACTACTGAAACACCTCTCCAGACAGCTTCCTTAGTTGTTTTCCTTAAGTTATGTGTATGGGGTCAAACTCTCTTTAAGTCATTGATAATTTCTAGGGCATTTTCTGGGGCCAGATTGTCCTTGGCTTTAAAGGCAATGGGAACTTTGTCACAACAATTTACACTGATAACAACAGACACCAGATCAAATTTCATATGACATCTAGAATAAATATATTAGTTTAAAATTTGTTGGTATACCCAGTGCAGCAGTTTGAGCATCCTACCTCCTGGCAGGAAGAGAGTTACAGTTTTCATAAGGAATTCTACTTACATAGCATCTTATCTAGCCCCACACACCCCGTTCAAATCCAAAGACAGCAAAAGCAGTTTCATCTAGAGTGGCTTTTCATTTCCCCCTGAGCCAGCACTGCCTTTGTTCCTTGCTTCTGATAGTTCCCAGTTACCACAAGCAATAATAGGAGCTCCTCAGGACTATAGTCAAAATCCCTGGACTCTATGACTCATGATTCTAGACTAAGAAGCTCTGTGGGAGGATAGATTCCATCAGCGCTACATTGGGGAAGGACTGCCTTATTGAAATTTCCTGGCAGCCTCATTTCTTTGGCAAAGGGTCATGTGCAAACGAACTGCTTTTTTCCCTCTCCATGTCTGTATCACCCCATTAGCTGCTTACTGAGATACTTTCTATGCTTATAATCATAGAATGGAAGTGGGTATCATTACACAGAGCTGATACTTAGGATAAATAATCAAATATGGATAGAAAGAAATGTTGAGCTAAGAAACAAAAAGATATTATAAAAGTATAGTTTTAGCCAGTTTAATCTGGGTAAGACTTTTTGAACTAAAGATAATAATTTTTTTTTTAAAAAAAAAGAAGAAGAAAACAAAGAAAAGCCAGTGAACATTGACAAAGCTGACTGCACGAGCATCTATTAAAGAATAAAAAGAAAGTCGTCTATGTGTCATGGGTCATGTGAAAACTCCAGTGATTTCTCTGGTCACAAAAGAAGCTAATGTGTCACAGGCACTGTTCAAATGAGTTCAGGTGCATTGACAAGGTGAGGATAGTATTACGTTATAGTTAATGTTCTTCTCACAGAAAATCATCTCCAGTTGTTAGCACCGAAGAATCAGGTCACAAAGCAGGAGTTGGTTCTCTAGAGGTCTTCATTTCAAACTCATCTCCCAAGTAAGAATAGCACCAGCTCCGACTTTCTCTCTGAGAGTCCTCAAGAACAGAGTTGCCTTTCCTTATCAGTAACTGGAGAGGGATAAATAAAAAAACTGTCGCAGATGAGGGCAGGGAGAATTGCGCAGGAGACCCTCAGGTTGCTAATGTAGAATCCAGTCATCTCATTGGAAAGCCTGTCCTCCTCCTTCTCTAATTCACTTCTCTCACAACTTTTAAACATAGATCAGTGTGCAGGAAAAAAAAAAAAAGCCCAGTTTGTACCCTTGTGTGTACTCTCTGCTGTCTTTCCCTTTGAATCTGGGGTGGGTAGAAAAAGTAATCACTTAAAGATAAAGCAGAACCAATGGTTTTATCCTGATTAGGCTTAATCTAAGGGCATTGATAGAATTTTAATAGAGGTTAGCTGGAGAAATATTAAAACCTTAGGAGAAAAAGCTTTGAGGTGACAGAGAAAATCATTCCCACACAAACACAAACCTCCCAGCATGGCTCAAGGAGAGAGCTGCCCACAAGGACCTGGGGGATCCATGCTTCAACCTTTTAAACTTCACCAGACAGTGAAGGAAGCAAGAGCAGGGAGTTTAATGAGTTGTGGTGTCAAGCAGAGCTGTGTGAGTCACCATTTTTTA
>JADRCC010099187.1:0-10851 GCA_019843855.1 Hylomyscus alleni
AAAAAAAAAAACAAAAAAAAAAACAGCCAGCCAAAATATTTAGGAATAGGGGATATATGAAGATAAATATATGCAATGCATTTTAAACGCATTAAATGTGATAGTTTGATAGTCAACACAAGAACTTTACAAAAAAATGTCCCAAAGAATGAACATATATAGACAGATTAAATATACCGTATGAACATATGCACACACAATCAACACTGGGTAAGAGGCTATGCATTGGGCTGCGAATGGTACTGGTTTTATTTTCTCAACAAATCAAAACCAACCTGAAATATCAACTTACACCTACTAGGATATATATACTTTAGTATATTAATACAACAAATTATAGTTACATATAATATACTTATATAATATGTAATATACATAATATTAACAATTAAAAATATGATAAATTAACTGATAATATTGTCTATATTGATATTAATAAATTTTTTATAATAATAATTTTTTCGAGAAAAAAATCAAAACTTTGCACACTGAGGGTGGGAATGTGAAGCTGAACAGATACTACAGCAAACAGAACAATGACTTACAAATTTTTTTATTATATTTTATTAAATAATTTCTTTATTTACATTTCAAATGATATCTCCTTTTCTGGTTTCACCTCAGAAAAAACAAAACAAACAAACAAAAAAACCTGTTCCCTCCCTGCTCCCCCTGTTCACCAACCCACCCTCTCCCAAATCCTGGTCCTGGCATTCCCTTACACTGAGGAATGTATTTAAAGTAGAATTATTATATGATCCAGCAATTTTAGTTATGGATACACACTGTCTTAGTCAGGGTTTCTATTCCTACACAAACATCAGGACCAAGAAGCAAGTTGGGGAGGAAAGGGTTTATTCGCTTACACTTCCACATGGCTGTTGATCACCAGTGGAAGTCAGGACTGGAATTCAAGCAAGTCAGGAAGCAGGAGCTGATGCAGAGGCCATGGAGAGATGTTACTTGCAGGCTTGCTTCTCCTGGCTTGCTCAGCCTGCTCTCTTATAGAACCCAAGACTTCCAGCCCAGGGCTGGCACCACCCACAAAGGGCCCTACCCCCTTGATCACTAATTGAGAAAATGCCCCATAGCTGGATCTCATGGAGGCACTTCCCCAACTAAAGCTCCCTTCTCTGTGATAACTCCAGCCTGTGTCAAGTTGACACACAAAACCAGCCAGTACACACACATACCCCAAAAACAGAATCTCAAAGAGACATCCCTACACTAATACTCACTGCAGCATTCATACTAGCCAAACAGTGAAGCCACTCAATTGTACACATGAGTTTAGTGAACAAATGAATGTGATATATACATAAAAAACATGTTATTAATCAACCTCAAAAGAAAAGGAAGTTTAGAAGCATCTACCAACCTAGATGAACCTTGAAAACATGCTATGTAAAATAATCTAGACAAGGAGGAGATTTTTTACAGGGAACTGGAGAGCTGGCTTGATGCTAAGAATATTTGCTGCTCTTGCGGTGGACCAGTTTAGGTCACAGCACCCAGGTCAGGCAGCTCAGCATGCTGTAACTCCAGCTCTGAGGATCTCAAACATGTTTCTGGCATCTGGGGGCATGGTCACACACATCCACGTATGCACAAATGAACATGAATTCAGGACAGACAGAGAACAGCAGACTCCTTCTGCTGTCTGTGGATCAAGATGTAGAACTCTCAGCTCCTTCTCCAGCACTGTGGCTCCTTGCATGCTGCCATGATGATAAAGGACTGTGAGATAGGGTCAATTAAATACTGTCCTTCATAATATTTGTCATCACCCTACTATCTCTTCAAGCAATAGAATCCCTCACTAAGACAGACATAAAGATAGACAGACAGAGAGATGGATGTATTACTGATAGCGTTATTACACAGAGAGAATTAGCTTATGATTCTGCATTCCCATCCCAGGACATTAAGGTTTGGCAGATAATAAAAGCGAAGATAACTTCTTGTAATTTTTGAACAATGTCTCATGTAGCCCAGGTTGACCTTAAAGTTGCTAGCCAAGAATGACCTTGAACTTCTGACCCTCCAGCCTTTACCTCTCCTGTACTAGGATTACAGGTATAAATTGCCATACTCAAATTTTTGAAGTAACTGTAGAAATATGACTTTTCAAAACTCCCATATAATTTGATGGGACTGAGGTTAACATATAGGTTAAAATCAAGATTCAGTGTGACTCATCCTGAAGTCAAGCATTCAAAACATTAGTATCAGTTTGTAAGCATTCACAATGAAATGACTGTTCCTCTCCTTCAATAGCAATACACTATTTTTATACTCAAACGTGTGAAAGTTCCCTGCCTATAACCAGCACCTTTGTAGGAATGATGCATCCATTTATGTCCTAAAAGGAAAATCACCAACAGAAAGTTTGATTTTACAAACCAGAGAGTTTGTAAGTTTTGGTTGGCCCAATGATTAACTATTCAACTTGTCACATATCTTGAAACACTGCAGTTTGGTCCCTTCAGGACTTATATTCTTGGTGTGGACCTAGGGCCCAGGAGTTCCATAATTTTTGCTTTCCATCCCTTTCAACTATTTTTAACGCCCATTCATTCCTTTGTGACTCTTCACCTGACCTGTAGAACACTTCTCTCCCAGGGACTCCATGGTCACCACACATGGGTGGGACTCAGAACCCCCATAGGTTCCACATGTGTCTAGGTCTCAGAGTGCAACCAAAGAACAGAACATCCTCCCAAAAATGGTCAGACCAGTTATCTACATCAGGAACCACTTCAAAGGTTCTAACTCCAGATGCCTAGGTAGACCCTAGAGAAAAACCACAATTGGGGACCACCAGCGTCGGGCAGCCTTACTGCACTAGGCTCTGAGAAGAGACTCTTTCTAGGACCCTTCTTTGTCATAACTCATTACTCTCAGCTACTTACCTATGCAAGAATTTATGGCTCTTGAGAGAAAGGAAAGAAAACTTTCCTTTCTGTATACTTTGTGCTTAGCAATGTGCCCAGTGAACAGTGTAGCAGTGGTAACTAATTGAATGTTTTCACAAAGACCTACAAACAGTTACCATCACCTTTAGGGTCTTACTGTGCATGCAACCAACACTGCGGCGAGCATTATGCATTCAACACACATTCACCGAGATACATGTTGAATGGGGGGGGGGGGGAAGTCAACATAGATTCAGGAGCCAAAATTTATATTAATTTACTTTCTCTATTTCTGATTCCCATTGAAGCAGAAGGTGAAATGAAATGAGATGCTGCTGCCCAAATGGGCAGGCAGAGTTGTAGAAATACTCATTATTCTGTTTGGGTTTAAGACTCGGTTCATCTCCGAGTTAGAAATGTAAGGAGGTCAAATTCCCAGAGAGGACATCTGTCCCTTTAGGTAGCTAATAAACCCTGCTTAGTAGTTATCGTTTTTGTAACATTAATGTGAAAAAAAATGCCTCTAGTTATAAAATGATTTAGCCCAAAGAACTACCTAGTAAGAAATGAAGGCAAAATAAAACCAAGAACACACACATACATACATATCAAAAAAAAAAAAAAAAATCTGTCAAAATCCTGGAGGTAAAATGAAAATAAAGGCTCTCTTTAAAAGAGAACTATCCAGCATCTCATTTCTTTGTGAAATGCTGACATACCACATGAAGTATTTATATTTCAGCTAAAGATGAGAGGTAGGGTTTTATTTTTACACTTAGAATAGCACACCAGACTGCCCGGTCACTTTTCCATTAACACACTCATGATGGAATGTTCACGGTGCTTTAAATGACAGGCCGAGGAGGCACAAGAATGAGCCCAGTGCACTGCAGCTCTAGATGTGAAAAGATGCCTCACTGAGCAAGAAAGGGCTGGCGAAGGTCGGCCAGCACCAGTCTGCCGGTGGGAGCACCACCCGGCTCCTATGGCCCTGCTGATGAAAACCAGTTATTTTTAGACAGTTTCACATGGAAAAAAAAAAAAAAGTCACAACTTTCCCAAAAAGTCATTCCACAGATGAATAATATTTAGAATAATAAAATTCCATTCCTACTCAGTGCAAATCCGTGAAGAGCACAGCTTAAGTTCATTTCCTTGCTTTCTCCCTGGGGAGTGTCCATAACATTACATTTTGCTATCAAAATCCAACTTCATCATAAAAAAAAAAATAAAAATAAAAAAATAAAACCTTTGACTTTCTCTCTTTAGAGACAAATAATGGCATCTTCATGGCATCTTCAGATTTTTCTCAAAGGCTTCATTTTTTTAAATTTTTCAAGCTCTTTTTCCATGTTGTCTCTCTCTTACTGTTTAAAGGCCCAGTGAAGAGGTGGGTGACGCTCTCCTGCACAAAGGTCAACCCCTTTTGGATACATCTGTGGTGTCTCTCTGTTGGTATCTTTGTAAATTCATCCAAGTGAATCTAAAACAATCATGGGCTAGGTTAGCAAAAGCTGAGGAGGACAAACACCCCAAATTTAAAAGAAAGGGGAGGCCAGGCAAAGTCTAGAGTTGACTGCAGACCATTCTGAATACAGTATTAGGAATATTTAGAGAAGAAACTGCTAAAAGCAGCATAGGAGCACCAAAAATGCCGATCCCTCTTAAAAATAATTGCTTGACAGGGAGGAAAAGGGCATAGCCGTGTCTGAGGCTGAGACCTGCCTGATCTCAGTAAGGCTTGAGCAGTGTATCCCATAATATCACTGCGCTCAATACAAGCACGCAAAGCCAGACTCTAGCTCATTCGCCAAGTCTGCATCTAGTGGTACATGTCTGCCAAAGAATCTTTCTGCAGTGAGTTAGGGCCAATATCTAGATGATGTCCTACAAACTAAGAGAAAAAATATGTAAGGAAAACTAGTCTCTTATTCTCAGAAATTGTGTAATAGTGGCTGAAACACACTATCTTCACACATATAGGACTTATTATAAAATACAAAGCATATTAAAAGTGTTCAAGCTCTCGTATATGTGCATTACTTGTTTGAGCTAAGTAGACCCTAATTTAATTGATTAGTATATCTACAGTGAAGAGGTCAATGATGAAGATCTCACTACAAAGTGAGCTCCTGGGGTTGTGTTCAAGGCAAACAAAATGTCAGTACTCACTGATGCTCAGACTACAGCTGGACGTTACAAACTGGTCTAAGTATGTGCACAGTTGGGTCAGCAGGATCCTGAGATAGGAGAAATAATGGAATAAAGAAGACTGACCATTAGGCTAAAATTATTTAAATAAAATGAAATCTTGATTTTTAAAAGTATGAAATAGAGATCACTTTTTCCTTCTAGTGTTTAAACTCTTAAAGATGCTGTATTAAGGAGGTTGGCCCTGTTGTGGCCACAGAGAGATCAGTGCAGGTTCCAGAGAGACAAGTGAAGCAGGCTGTCTTAGCCTCGACAGGCCTGAGCACTCTGCCAAGTCCTCCTCGATGCAGTAAAGAACTTGACTGCATTTCCTACAACAAACTTAGCTTTGCAAATTATTTCTTTCAAAGAAACATTTAACAAAGACTTTGCAGAGAGCCAATGAGGACCTTTTACATCAAGACACTAACCTATCTGTGACTCCTCATAGGTTAGGTCATAAAACCCTTTATCAGAAACAAACCTCTGATTAAATATTTAGAAGAAGATAAAAATTTTAAAGCGTAGGTTTTCTTTAACCTAATAGGTGTTGATTTACTAAGTATAGTTACGAGACATCACTGCCAATATGAATAGCAAGAATATGGAACATATAATTCCTAATTCCCTTAGTATTAATTCCCATATTGTTTTAGCAGAATATTCTCATCATCAAAACAGATTTTCTAATTGCTATAAGGGATATAATATTTTATTACAATCAGCATACAATTCTTAAAAATTAAAACTTTCTTTTAACCCGATGTCTTCCTTATCTTTATAAACATATTACAAAAATTCTATCACAATTTTATATGGGAAAACAAAAAGCCTAGGATAGCTAAAGCAATCTTGACCAATTAAAGAACTGTTGGATGTATCACCATCCCTGATTTCAAGTGGTACTACAGAGCTATAGTAAGAAAAACTGAGTGGCACTGGCACAAAGCCAGACACATTGGTCAGTTCAACCTAATTGGAGACCCAAATACAAATTCACGTATCTATGGATATCTGATTTTTGACAAAGAAGTCAGAAATACACACTGGAAAAAAGAAAGCAACTTTAACATAATGTGCTGGTCAAATTGGTGTGTGCATGTAAAAGAATACAAATAGAACCAGATCTATCATCTTGCACAAAACTCAAGTCCAAGTGGATCTAAGGCTTCAACATAAAACCAGATATACTGAACCTAACAGAAGGGAAAGTGGGCAATAGCATTAAATGCATTCGCATAGGAGACAACTTTCTGAACAGAACACCTGTAAGACAGGCACGAAGGCCAACAATTACTTAATGGGACTTCAAGAAACTGAAAAGCTGTAAAGCAAAAGATATTGTCATATGGACAAAGAGGCAGCCTACAGAATGGGAAAATGTTTTAACCAATTCCACATCCAACAGAAGTCTAATATCCAAAAATATATAAAGAATTAAATAAACTAAATATCTAAACCCCACATAATTCAATTAAAATGAGATATAGAGCTAAATAGAGAATTCTCAACAGAGGAATTGCAAGTGGCTGACAAACACTTAAAGAAATGTCCAACATCATAGCCATCAGGGAAATGCAAATTGTGACATTGAGAATCTATCTTACACCTCTCAGAATGGCAAAGCAAACACTCCACCATTGCTTGTGGGAGTTCAAACTTGCATACCTACTTTGGAAATCAATATGGCAGTTTCTCAGAAAATTGGGATCTACCTAGCTGAAGACCCAGCTACACTGCTTCTAGGCGAATACTTAAAAGATGCCCCGTCCTACCACAAGGAATCTTGATCAACCATGTTCATTGCGGCTTTATACAATAGCCAGAAACTGAAAACAACATAGATTTCTCTCAACTGAAGAATGGGTAAAGAAAATGTGGTACATTTACACAATGGAGTATTACATAGCTATTAAAAAAATTAACATCATGAAAGTTGCAGGCAAGTAGATGCAACCAGAAAAAAAAAAAATCATCCTGAGTGAAGTAGACAAATACAGGTAGACTTATAAATAGATATTAACTGTTAAGTGAATGATAATCAACTTACAAGCTATAGAGAGGTGAGGTGCAGAGGGGGGTTCTGGGACATAGAATAGTCTCTATGAGTGGGCTGGGGATAATGGGGACAGGAGCAGATATGGATGGGAGGAAGAGATATGGATATGGGGAGAGAGTGCAGGAAGAGACAGCTGGAATTAGGGGTCTTTTGAGGGGTGGTACACTCTAGACTCTCTGGTGTGGTAAAGTACTCTGCATGCTACCAAAAGAGAAATGTGGAAAGTAAGCTGGCCAAAAAACCATCCACCTATAATATGCCCTGCCTATAAGATGTGCTGCAGCAATGGTGGTGTAAAACTTCCATGAAATGTCTGATTTAACTTGAGGCCCACTACTCCAGTGTTACTGTCTGGATGTCCAGAAACCAGAGATTGACTAGCACAGAGTCTTAAGGTAGAAGCAGACATGACTGGCAAACACACAAAAGTCAACAACAATAACAACAAAAATCATGAAATGACCCAAAATGATATTGTTGTACTCATAGATCAGTCCCTTGTCCAGCTGTAATCCAAGAGGCTTCTTCATGGAAGACAAGAAGTGGGTGCAGAGACCCACAGGCAAACATGACTCGAAGACTCTGAATTGGGGGTCTCCATCAGGTCCCTCACCTAAGAGATTGGTAACCCCCCATGGAGAAGAGAAAGAAAGATAAAGGAATGAGAGGGGATACATGATACAAGGAGAACACGGCCCACCAAATCGACTAAGCAGGGCTCAAACGTGCTCACAGAGACTGACGTGGGAAGCATGCATGTGTCAGCACCTCTATGTATATGCCATGACTATTAGCTTGTTGTTCTTGTGGGACTCCTAACCACAGGAGTGAGAGTGAGCATGTCTCTGACTCTTTTGCTTGCTCTTGAGACGCACTTCCTCATATTGGGCTGCCTTGCCCAGCATCTAGATGAAGATGCTTGCCTTGGCTTACTGTATCTTGTTTTATCCTGTTTGGCTGTCATCTCTTGAAGGCATGCTATTTTTTGAAGAGAAAATGGAGGAAGATTGGATGTGAGGGAGAGGAGAGGTACAAGAGAAACGGGGAGGAATGAAGGTGGAGAAACTGAGGTTAGATGATTATATTGCACTGTATCTATTTTCAATAAAAATAAATAAATAAAATAAAAATTTAAAACTATGGCTTTGATTTGAAATGGATATCACAGTTATTAATTTTTAAAATCTTTGCAAGCTAGGAGCAAAGTGGGTAGAATCTGTCTGATCTATTTCCAAACTCTGACCTCAGTGTGAATTTCCCCTGGATACTTACTCCAGGATGGAAATATCTGACACTGTCTTAGTTTATGCACACCACCTGACTGAAATACAAAGCTGAACAAAGACCTTCTTCTACAGAATAGCAGATCTTGACCTCAGACAAGTTCTTAAGTTCTTACAACGCCTCTTGGTTCACCTACCTGCTTTCCCGATTACTCATGCATAGTCCAGAGAATTTACCTCTACGACACTTTTTTCTACCATGCTGACTACCCTACAATGCTCACATGTGCAAACAGCTCTGCCTCACTCTCAATCTCTAAACATCTTCGATTACCCAAGGGACAGGGGAGTGGGTACCAATCCACAAAGTCTAGCTGAAAAGCAAAAAGGAGCCAAGGCCTGTGCATGGGGTAACCCAGTCCAGATCTCTGGAACTTGTACTTAAACATAGCACAATGGAACCACAATATATAACCAAGGAAACCCAAAATAACTAGCTCACAAAAGTTGTTGTGGTGGTGGTGGTGTGTAAGAGAGGGGGAAAATGATTAAGTCCACATGGAACCAAGAGCTCAAAGATAATGGAGAGATCCTCCTTGACAAATCCCAGAAAAGACTGGGAGAAATTCAAAACTAATAGATTTCCTAAGGCCGGTAGGAGTAGCTTGCTGCAAACTGAGGGTATTCTGCATTGCCTGTTGTATTGTAACTTTTTATTTAAAGGTCACCACCCTTAGGAAAAGATTATAATACATATTCAGAAACACTGTTAAATATTAGCACGCCAATTAAATCTGCAAATGTCTCACCAAGAGTTAGACATTTAGCCAGGAAATTATTTTGTTACTTTGTCAACAAATGGATTCTAACATGGAGAAACAATAGATCCAGAGTAGCCCTTGTGGTGTTGAAGAAAAACAAAGCTTAAGTAGTTACATTAATTACCTGTGCTCAAAATGATCTGCACAGTTCTCATCAAAACCATTTGCTCCTGGCCAAAGACTAGAGAAGAAGCATTAGTGACCAAAAGAAACAGCTCAAGAGTAGACATACACACTGAGGGCCAGAATTTGGACAAATGTAAAGAGTGCTGAAATGAGACATCTGTATGCAAAAACAACAAGAAAAACAAAAACAAAACTCCAACAAACAAAACAAACAAAAAAATGACTCTAGCCAACTGGTTTTTCTTCACATAAAATAAACAGATAACTCCAAATGGATCCTAGACCTAAAAGTAAAAGACAAACATAGAAAATCTACATGACTTGAGTCAGTATTGACCTAGTAGATTGAGTTCCAAGGTAGGATGCAAAGAGGTTCGACCTTATCAAAGTTACATACTTCTGCTTTATGACAACATCAAGAGAAAGGAAAGAAAAACTAGCAGAACTTGTTTCCAGCATATATAATAAATATATACATATATATGTATATATATATATATATATATATATATATATATATCTTATAATAAAGGGCTTTTGTGCAAAAATAAAATGGTCAGGTTTATTTTAAAAAATTAAAAAAAAAACCTAAAACATAACATGTACATAGAAGAATTAAACACATTAAAACATTTTAAAAACTAGGCCAATGACTTTAACAAGAGACAGGTAGTCTCTTACTAACAAGTTAGTAAGCACAAAGGTAGACACAAATGACATACCTGAATGTCCCAGTCACAAGCCTAACAACACCAAAGGGTGGCTTAGGAGGGACTCTATTCGCTATTGGGGGAAATGGAAAATTAAAACAGCTACTCTTGAAGGGTCTGGCAGTTTCTAGATCATTGCTGCAGAATCCAACAATTTCCCTTTTTGTAGACAAGGAGTTGAAAATAGGTCTACATAGAATACCTGTACCTAGCTGCTTACAGCTATTTATATTTATAACTGTAACTTTCATACCTCTAGTGATGGGTTCTATAATAACTGGGTTCTATGCCCAGATAACTGTCCGTGCATGGACAGTTATCTGGGCACTGCTACTTAACTGTCCGTGCATGGACAGTTATCTGGGCATAGGGAAATTGCTGTCTCCCACGCAATACTTCTATAAATGTAAAAGTGCTAAAAGAAGAAACTTATGCCTTTAAAGAGGCAGAATTAGAAACCAATGATTCCACTTTCATGTTCAGACTTCCGGTCCATTCACCAGGAGATTGTCACAGTCTGGAGCTGTTTCGCTCCTCAGACGACACCTACCCCATCACTGTGAGGTCCACAGTGTTAACAATACTTTCAGTTCTTTAGAGCAAGCTCACAACACATGCCTAAGGATCAAGATGCAGCTTCAAGCAGAAACCGGGATGGTTCTACACATGATCACAGCATCCAGAGACAGGCAAGGCCTGCACCAACAGCTCTTCCTTCTTGACGGCACAGGGCGGAAAGGCAACCTTGCCTACTGATGGGTACATGAGCTTCCTAATAGACTGCTCAGTGACACTGTTTTTTTTTTT
>JADRCC010099196.1:0-20606 GCA_019843855.1 Hylomyscus alleni
TCTCTCTCTCTCTCTCTCTCTCTCTCTCTCTCTCTCTCTCTCTCTCTTTCTTTCTTTCTTTTTTTGAGACAGGGTTTCTCTGTGTAGCCCTGGCTGTCCTGGAACTCACTCTGTAGACCAGGCTGGCCTCAAACTCAGAAACCCGCCTGCCTCTGCCTCCCAAGTGCTGGGATTAAAGGCGTGCCCCACCACTGCCGGGCCCAAGACAACTCTTATAAAGGACAAGCTTTAATTGGGGCTGGCTTACAGATTCTGAGGAGCACTCCATTATCATCATGGTGGGAAGCACGGCAGTGTCCAGGCAGGCATGGCACTGGAGGAGCTGAGAGTTCTACATCACGTTCCAAAGACAAACAGAAAAATACTCTTCCCAACCCTACATTGACACACTTCCTCCGACAAGGCCACATGTCCTAAGAGTGCCACACCCTGGACCAAGCATACTTAAGCCACCAGGAGCTGTAACCATAAACTGTGAGCCAAAATAAACTCTCTCCCCAAAGATACTTTTGTTAGTGTGTTTTATCTTAGCAACAGGAAAAGAATCTAAGAGAAACCTCCACCTGGCTGAATGAATTTCCCAAATCATAAAATTAGCTCGTTGGAGACAGAAGAGGCAAATTCTCCTCTTGAATAGTTGAGCTTCTTGATTGAAAGTCTAGCAAGGAGCCTGACCGTTCTGAGGTGGGACCCTGACCCAGAGACTTATCTCTCCAAGCTGGAGTTTTCTTATAATCTATAGCAGAAGGATTATTTAAGTAATTTTTTTTCCCTATAGAAATGGAAGAAGTAGGGGGCTGGAGAGATGGCTCAGTGGTTAAGAGCACCAACTGCTCTTCTGAAGGCCCCGAGTTCAAATCTCAGCAACCACATGGTGGCTTACAACCATCTGACACCCTCTTCTGGTCTGTCTGAAGACAGCTACAGTGTACTTACATTTAATGATAATAAATAAATAAATATTTTTTAAAAAAAGAAATGGAAGAAATAATTAAAAGTATTCATGTCAAGGGTGAATTCTACTCGGGATATTTGCTCTGTGGTTCTGCATGTTCCCCGCCATTTCCGGTTCAGCCCATACCCATTCAGCATGCTAATAGCTAACTGTGGGAATTGCTATAAAAAGTATTCAGCTTTTCAAAGTGCACGGAACTGTGTACCTTGAAAGTGTACCTTTTGTTGGATGTGGTGTTGGATGCCTGTAGTCCCAGCATCCAAGAAGCGAAAGCAGAAGGATTGCCCATGAGTTCAACTCAGGACCAGTCCAGAAAAAAACATGGTCTCAAGAAAATAAATAAATAAACAGTTACTGTCTGCTATCTTTAAATAAATTTCAATTTTGTCTTCTTTGTAAGTATCTGTTTACTGAAAACCATTAGGCCTTAGTAAAACAAATAATGTTACCATTTCAATAGGCTGCCAACTTAAAACCTGGAGGCTAAAGGAGTTAGTCCAAAAAAAATGAGTTTTCAAAGAGTTCTTTGACCTTATTCTAAGTGTAGAATAAGTGTAGACTCTAAGTGCAAGGTCAGGGTGATTGCTTTTATTTATTGGTGACTGAAAAGATCCCAAAACCTTTCTACCATCTGAAAAACAAAAAGTGTCCTGCAGTCAAATAGACTGCTTGGGGGTTTTAAAGGAAATGGTTGATTTCCCTGGTAGCTTATATGCTTTTTGTTGCCAAAAGACTTGAATGGTTTTCATTAGTTCTATGTGTTTTTTTTTTTATTCCTTGTGAAATCAGAATCGATTTTACTACTTCCCTTTCTACCAAGCAGATGTAACCCAACTCCTTTGGAAAGAGTGATGACAACCCTTTAATGGTCATCATGATGGAGGTAAAATCTACCTCCATCATCAGCTCTTCCTTCCCCATCCTCCAAACCCCATAACCAGGGTATCTCTGGCAGGCAGTCTCCATTTTTCCCAATCTCCAGGTCAGGGCTGAGTTGTTGGGTTGCATATCGTGCATGCCAGCCCAGCTTGCCGTGCCCACATCAGACACACAACCAACAAAAGAAGTCCATATATCCAGGTCTCATCAACAAAAGCAATGTGGAGGGTCAAGACAGTAAGTAGGTCACCTCCCAATTCCATCAGCTCTTGTAAAGAATACATAGCCTCAGAGGGCATTTTTCCCGAAGCTGTAAAAGTTGCTGTAAGACCCTGACGAGCCTTAGCTTACCAGAGACCCCCTGAGTGAATCACATGGAGCCTGATCGATGTAAAGAACATGAAGATTTTTATTTCAGTGCACTGAGGCCATCCCAAACCCTAAGGAAAGGAGGTGACCCTGCACAGCTTGTTCAGTGAGCTTTTATACAATTTTCAGGGAAGCAGCCATTAGACACAATGTGATTGGTAGAACAGTGTGACTTTTTAAACTGATTGTTCTTTAGGGAATGAGGTGGCAAGGACTTCCCTCGTCTGAAGGTGGGCAAAGGTCCACCCTGAGGAATGTGCCCCCACCCGAAGGTTGGTTCTCACCCTGTGATCTGAGGAATGTTAATTAGCCTTTCCCTTCTGGAGAGTTCCACTACCTTCCTAAAGTTCCTGAGCTTATCTTATTAAGGAAATTCCTGGCCTCCCGGTGTTTTTCTGAGATGTCCTTGTTTACTCAGATCCTACAGTTTTACCATTTGTTTGTTTTTTTGCTGTTTATGAATAAATAAAAGTACTAGAACCTTTTCCACCGGGTTTCAAGGGTTTCTGCTTTTTGCCACATTTTACGGCAATTCAAGATAGCTTTGTAGAATCTTTTCCACAGAAAATTATCTAAATGAACCCCAGGACATAGAACTCAAAAGAACAACCATAAGCTTCATCAAAGAATTCAAGGAGTGTAAGGAAGATTCCTAACAAACAGCTCAGTGAACTTAAAGAGAAGGAATGCCTGACTGATGTCTAAGAAAACAGAAAGCTAAGGCTGAATGAAATAATCAAGACAGTTCGGGATCTGAAGGCAGAACTCAACAGGAGAGATGTCAAAAAGAACATAAGCTGAAATAAAGATAGAATGGAAAAACTCAGTAACCCAAATAAAAAACTCAAGGGAAGTTGAACAGTAAAAGTAAAAGAATTAGACCACACAAGCAAAAATTATGAAAAATAAAAAACTATAGAGAAAAAGAATATTTAAGAACTCTGGGACAAAAGTTCTGAATACCCAAGATACAATTCACAGACCATATGAAGCTCAAGAGGAAGGAAGACCAAAGTGTGGATACTTCAGCGCTTCTTAAAAGAGAACAAAATACTCACAGGAGGAAATATGGAGACGAAGTGTGGGACAGAAACTGAAGGAAAGACCATCCAGGGATCCATGACTCCAGCTGCATACATGGCAGAGGATGGCCTTGTTGGACATCAGTGGAAGGAAGGACTCTTGGACCTGAGTAGGTTTGATGCCCCAGTGTAGGGGAATGCCAGATGGGAAGGTAGGAGTGGGTAGGTGTGTAGGGGAGCACCCTCATAGAGGCAGGGGAGGGGCGATAGGATAGGGGATAACATTAGAAATATAAATAAAGAAAATACAAAAACAAAACAACAACAACAAAACTCTGAGACAAAGCTGATCTCTGGTGGAACATGCCTTTTAAACCCTGGAGACAGAAGTGGGCAGATATAAGAGTTCAAGGCCAGCCTAGTCTACAGAGGAAGTTCCAGATACAGAGAAACTGTTTCTCAGAAAAAAAAAAAAAAAAAAACACCAAATTTTTTAAGTTACAGAAATAGATGATGGAGAAGAATCCCAGGTCAATGGCATAGTCCATACCTTCAACAAGATCATAAAAGAAAACGTCCCCAAACTAGAGAAAGACATAACCATACAGATACAAGGAATATGCCAGACACCAACTAGACAAGACTAGAAAAGAAACTCTTCACTGCACATCAAAGTTAAAACACTAAATTAACAGAACAAAGAAAGAGTATTGGAAAAAAGGAAAACTAAATCACATATAAAAGAAAACCCAACAGAATAACAGCTGATTTTTCAATGGAAATTTTGAAAGCTCAATAAGCCTGAAACTATACATCCCAAATTCTAACTATTGTACCCAGCAAAACTATCTACCGTAGGTGAAGGACAAAGGCAAACTTTCCATGATACAAACAGGCTAAAAGAGTTTGTGACAACCAAGCCAACTCTACAGAGGATGCTGGAGTACTTTACACTAGTGGTTCTTTCTTCCTAATGCTGTGTGTGACCCTTTTATACAGTTCATGTTGTGGTGACCCCCAACCATAAAACTATTTCACTGCTACTTCATAACTATAATTTTGTTACTGTTATGAATCTTAATTTAAATATTTGATATATAGGATATCTGATATGTGACCCCAAAGGGGTTGCAACCCACAGGTTGAGAACCACTGCTTTAGACTGAAGAGAGAAATAAGCATAGCCAAGAGACTCTAAAAAGAAAACAAAGGAAGCTATAATTACTAAAACACAATGTATGGCCAAGAACACAAACAGCAAAATGACTGTAATCAACCATTCCGTAGTAGCTTTAACTATCGATGACCTCAACTTCCCCAAACAGAAGACTTGTGTTGGATGAATAGATTAAGAAGCAAAATCCATCTTTCTGTTACCAGCAAGAAGCTCATCTTTAAACACAGGCATCACGTTAAAGTGAAAGGATGGAAAAAAGTATTTCAAATAAAGAGTACCAGGAAACAAGCAGGCTATCCTGACTTCAAACTCAAACTGACTACATGAGATTAAAAAAAAAAAAAAAAAGACCCTTCATTGTGATCAAGAGAACAACTGATTTAAAGACATTACTCTCATTCTGACTCTTTCTCTCTCTGACACCTCTCCTTCTCTCTGGCCTCTTTCTCACTCTTCTCCCCCCTTCCCACCCTTCTGGCCAGCCTCTTCCCTTCTTCCCTCACCTTTCTCTCTCTCTCTCTCTCTCTCTCTCTCTCTCTCTCTGTCTCTCTCTGTCTCTCTCTCTCTCTCTCCTTCTCTGTCCCCTCTGTTTCTCTGCCTCTACCCCCATCTCAATCTCTCTTCCCATACCCCCAAATAAACTTCATTTTATACTATAAATAAATAAATAAATAAAAACAACAACAAAGACATTACTCTCCCCTTTCTTCAATAGCTAAGCCATTTGAACAAAATTAAACAGAAATATCAAAATTAAATGACATCATCCTGGGCATCGTGATGCTTGCTTTTGATTCCAGCAAGAATTCTTGGGATGCAGAGACAGATCTCTGTGAGTTCAAGGCCAGCTTGATATACATATCAAGTTTCAGGCCAGCTGGGACTATATAGTAAAAACCCTATCTTTAAAAAAAAAAAAAATGTTTAAAAATGTTTGAAATTTAAAGTTCAAAATGCAAAGTATTATAATAAGCAATCAAGTATATTGGGCCTCATGAAACTTTATCTGATATTTGGAATAGATAGTATGTTCTTAACATTCAGAAATATTAAATATTAAGAGATAGACAGTGAATACTTCCCCTCCGGTATCAGCTTGCTGCCTGTCTCTGATTTCTATGGCTGTGATAAAACAACAGGAGCAAAAACCTGGGAGGAAAGGGTATTTTGGCTTACACATCCTAATGAATAGTCCATCATTGTGAAAAGTCGGAGCAGAAACTTAATAGAGGAGCCTGGAGGCAGGAACTAAGCATAAGCCACAGAGGCGTGCCGCTTACTGCCTTGTTCCCCAGCAAGCTTGTAGCTTTCTCAGCCAGCTTGTTTGAGACAGGGTTTCTCTGTGTAGCCCTGGCTGTCCTGGAACTCACTCTGTAGACCAGGCTGGCCTCAAACTCAGAAATCCGCCTGCCTCTGCTTCCCAAGTGCTGGGATTAAAGGCGTGTGCCACCACCGCCCGGCATTTGCACGCTTTTAAAAATTATTTTTCCTAGATAAGATTTCTCTATTATGTAGCTCCAGTTATCCTGGAACTCCTTCTGTAGGCCTGGCTAGCCTCAGATTCACAGAGATTCATCTGCTTCTGCCTCCTGAGTCTTAGAATTAAAGGCATTCACCACTCTGCCCAGACAGCCTACTTTCTTATACTACCCAGGACCAAGGTCCCAATGATGACACTGCCTGCAGAGGGCTGAGCCTTGGCACATCAACCATTAATCAAGAGTGTGCCTCACAGGCTTGTCCATGGCTCAATCTTATGAGGACAGTTTCTCAAATGAAGTTCCCTCTTCCCCGATGACCCTGGCTCTTGTCAAGTTGACACTAGACTAACCATCACACCCCCAACATACACTGCTGTCTTAATTCCTTTTCTTGGTGCTGTGACAAAATGCCTGACCAAAGAAACTTAAGGGTAGATTTACTTTAATTCACCATTCAAGAAAAAATAAATTCCTTCTTGTTAGAGATAGCATGGCTGCCTGCCAGGACCTTAAGTAGCAGTATGCATTCTGCAGTCAGGAAGCAGAGAAACAGGAATGTTGACTCTCCACTGACTTCCTCCTTTTTATTAAGCCCAGGACCCCAGTCCCTGGAAGGATGCCTCCCTTGTTCAAGGTGGGTCTTCCCAGTTCCACTAACTATCCTGGAAATCCCCTTATAAACACAACTGGAGGCTTGTCAGCTAGATTCCAAATCCTATCAACTTGACAATGGATACACACACACACACAAACGCACATTCACATTCAAACCCAGCCCTCTGCACACATAGGTTTTACATCTACCAGTTCCATCAAATATGGATGGAGATATTTAAAAAACAAAACAAAACACAACACGTCTATGCATGCTGGCTAGTTTTATGTCAGCTTGACACAAGCTAGAGTCATCTGAAAGGAAGGAAGCTCAACTGAGGAAATGCCTCCATAAGATCCAGATGTAGGGCATTGTCTTAATTAGGGATTGATGGGGGAGGACCTAGCCCAATGTTGTTGCCCTGGGTTCTAAAAAAAAAAAGCAGACTGAGCAAGGCCTGATGAGCAAGCCAGTAAGCAGCACTCCTCCATGGCTTCTGTATCAGCTCCTGCCTCCAGGTTCCTGCTCTGCTTGGGTTCCTGTTCTGACTTTCTTCAATGATGGACTACCATGTGGAAATGTAACCCAAATAAACCCCTTTGTCCCCAGGTTGCTTTCCCTTGTGGTATTTCACTACAGCAACAGAAAGCCTAACTAGGACAATTAGTATATGTAATTTTTTTCATTGTTATTCCTTAAATAAAAAAAAATTTAAGTTAGAATTTACACAGCATGTTTGTTATATTAGGTACTAAATACAATCTACAAAGAATGCAAAACTTATTTCTTGGATGAAAAATACAATATCTACTAGGAAGTTCAAATGAATGTATCACTTTAAGATAGTGGTTTTCAACCTTCCTAAGGCTGTGACCCTTTAGCCCAGTTCCTCATGTTATGGTGGTTCCCAACCATCAAATCATTTTGTTGCTACTTCATAAATGGAAGTTTGATAGTGTTATGAGTTGTGATGAAGTATCTGATATACAGGATATCTGATATGCAACTCCTGTGAAAGGATCTGCACTCCAAAGGGGTCATGAGCAGATTGAGAATTGCTGCTTTTGGAGGTTATAAGAGCGAATACAAATTTTTTATGTGCACGCACATGTAAAAAAGTATAGTACTTGTAAACACACACAAAAAAATTTTTCATATCTATTTTTGGGGGTGTGTGTAATTTATGAGGTGTGTGGTAAATGCTGCCCCCTGAACACAACCATACCATTTTAACCAAAACAGCTGTTGACAGTCCCACATAGCGAGAAGGAGTGAGTCATGAGACCATCACTTAAGATTTTAATCTCTCTCTCCTGCCTCTGCTATATGTATGCAGCTCTGCCCTAACTTCACTTGCTGCCTAGAGATGCCAGAGTGTATAGAAATGGGAAATTATCTAAAGGGTGACTCCATCTACACAAGTCTGGAGAGATCTGAAAGTCAGGATAGAATTTTTGTGGTGACACTGCTGTTTAAGGATCAGCCATACTCTGATAAGCCAAATAAACTCATTGGTTTATTAAGCTAGACCTGGTTGGAGTCATTGCTTTGGTACATCATTGATACCCTACCTAAGGTGAATAGACATTTGCTCATATCTCTCCAGGAAGCTTTGACATAACAATGTGGTATAGCTCAAGAGGTTCCTGTCACTTGACAGCAGCGCTTGAAGATCATTCCTCATTGATGTTTCTTGTAAGACTCTTAGCGTCCTGGTCTCAAATAATCTAAAGGTTTTACTGAAAGTGTGTCAGTTCATTTCCCATAGCTACCAAAAGAAAGTTCCATAAATTAAGCAGCTTCAAACAACAGAAATTATTGTGTCATAGTTCAGGTAGATCAAAGTGCAAATTCAATGTGTTGGCAGGGGCCGAAACCCTGCAGGGGTTTCTTGCCTCTTCCAGCTTTTTGATAGCCATGGATTCTCAGTATTTCTGAGCCTGCAGCTGATTAGGTCAAAGTTTGCCTGTCCTAGAATTGTGTTCTTGCTGAATGTCTCAGACTAACGTCCCCGCCAGAGATGTTCTATTAGGCATTGTGATAGAAAGCCTCCATTGTTACCTTGATTGGATTAAGATCCTCCTAAACTATTAGTGCTTGCCTATGAGGACATTTCTAAAGAACATTAATTGTGAGGAACACCTGCTTAAAATGTGGCTGGCACTATTCTGTGGGCGCAAGGCTGAATTTAAAGGGGTAAAGCAGAAGTGAGCTGAGTCTTAGAGTTCAGCCTCTCTGCTTCTTAATCCCCTGAGATGGGAGGCATCTCAGCTACAGATTCCTGCTACCATAAACTGTACAATACTTTCTCCGATGTGACAGTGTACCTGGTGGTTTGAATATGCTTGGTCCAGGGAGTGGCACTATTTGGAGGCATGGCCTTGTTGCAGTAGGAAGTGTGTCACTGTGGGCAAGGGCTTTAAGACCCTCATCCTAGTTTCCTAGAAGTCAGTCTTCTCCCAGTGGCCTTCAGATGAAGAGGTAGAACTCTCAGCTCTGCCTGCACCATGCCTGCCTAGGTAATGCCATGCTTCCAGCTTGATGATAATGGACTGAACCTCTGAACCTGTAAGTCAGCCTCAATTAAATGTTGTCCTTATAAGAATTGCCTTGGTCATGATGTCTGTTCACAGCAGTAAAACCCTAACTAAGACAGTGTAACTTTTTAAAAAATCAATTTATTTATTTTATGGATATGAGTTCTCTACTGCATGTACACGTGCATGCCAGAAGAGGGCACCAGATCCCTTTATAGATGGCTGTGAGCCACCACGTGGGTGCTGGGAATTGAACTCAGGATTACTTGAAGAGCAGCAGCCAATGCTCTTAGCCACTGAGCCATCTCTCCAGCCCTGACAGTGTACCTTTTAAAACCATGAGCTCAAATAAACCCTTCCTTAAGTTGCTTCACTCAGATATTACATTACAATTTTGCCAATGAGAAAAGTAATATGAGCCTGTTGCTGGTTAGTTTCATGTCAACTTGACACAAACTATAGTCATCTGAGAGGAAGGAACTTCAACTGAGGAAATGCCTCCATAAGACTGGGCTATGTAGGTAAGTCTGTAGCACATTTTCTTAATTAGTGATTAATGTGGGAGAGACCAGTCCATTGTGGGTGGTGGCATCCCTGAGCTGGTGATTCTGGGATCTATAAGAAACCAGGCTGACCAAGTCATGAGGAACAAGCCAGTAAGTAGCATTCCTCCAAGGTCTCTGCATCAGCCCTTGCCTCGAGGTTCCTGTTTAGTTTGAGTTCCTATCTTGACTTTCTTCGACAAATAGTGATATGGATGCATACACCAAATAAACCCTTTCTTTCCCAAGTTGCTTTGTATAGGTGAGGTGCAGTGAAACCACCAAACTAGACCACTCTGTGGGTAGAAAAGGTTATTGGAGGTCAAATTACCAAGGCTATCTCTTGTGGAGCAGAGTGAAGCAAAATGGTGGAAAAGCAAAGGAATTTTGTAAGACAACAAGGGTGGGGTCTTCGACCTGATACAGGCTGTTCTAGTTAACCAGGAACCAGATGCCCTTGGATTTAGTGGACTTTTGAGGATGGGTTTAGGGAGGTGCTGGAAAACAGAAACCCACTCTATGAGATCTGAGATCTGCTTTACTGGTAAATAGAAACCTGCCTTATATCCCCAGTAAATGAAGAATTTATGCTCTATTTATCTAATAGCAATCCTTCAGTTTACCTGGTCAGAATTCTTCTATTTAGGATATTGTAACCAATACTGGCATTTTGGGGGGCTGCATTTAGACCTCAAACTTTGGTCATAGTGTTTCATCATAGTTGTAGTGACCCTAAAACACAGGGCCGTGTTGATTAAACTTAACCCATCTTCATAAATATTGATTCCACATTAGGACAATTTTTACGTACACTAGGGTTAAGATAGCCTATCTATAGGGTAACAGAATAAGCAGTTGTATAGGAAATTTAGTTCAGCACTGGGAAGGTAATAGTCGCCCAACCTCTGTTTCTCAAATTAAGTGGGTATCCCAGTGTCCTCACGACATCTTGTTGAAATCCAATTTATGATCCAGTTGGTCTGGAATTGGGGAAAATAACAAGGAAACAGCCCTGAGCTGCCTAAGATGGAAACCAGGAGCCATTTAAATTTAAGTGTGGCTATTTAAATTTAAAATTAAATCAATAAAAGTTAAACAAATTAAACTGTCTGTTGCACTAGCCATATTTCAAGTGTCCTGTAGATACCCATGACTAGTGGCAGCATATTACATGATCAGATGTAGACGAGTTCCACCATCACAGAACGTACTGTTGAATGGCGCTGTTCTAGACCAGTGATTCTCACAAGGGTTTCCCCGACCAGGGGACTCTGCATTGCCTGGGAGCTTGTCATAGTGCTCATTGTCAGGCCCAGACCAACAGAATCAGATACTTTGGAGCCAATGAAAATGAATCCCCCAGGTGACCGTAATGTAGGGGTTAGGGAGTCACCCCATAAACCACACGTGCATCAATCTCAGTCAGAAAGGGATAGTTTATTGAGTATTCATCCAGGACGGATTGATCAGGGCCACAGACCAGACTTGGGAGCTGACTGAGACCCCAAATGTTTCCTAGGGCCAGTTTCTAAAGGCAAAAACCACAATGAGCTCATGTGCAGGTGCAGGAAATGCTGCCCCACAGTTGGCTCTGACTCAAGCTACTTTGGCTAGCTAGACAGACCAGTTCTAATTGACCTTTATTTTGATTGATCGTAACTGGAGATTATGGTTGTGAAATTCCTTAGGATTAACAAACCTCAGAACATAACAGGGTATATGGTCAGTTTGACCCTGCTGGGAGTCAAGCTATTTTTCTGTGTCAGTAACAATATGAAATGACTGGCAGGAATGGAACAAAATGGCTGCCGCTATGTTGGGGGTCCAGGTTTCAACAATTAATGCATGGACACATTTGAGAATCACTTTATTTCAGTAATCGTCCCCCGCCCCCAGCTCCCCTCACATCTCTTTTTAGGGTCATAATATAAGTGTGATTTACCTGTCCACGAGTTCAAAAAAAAATGCCAGTTAATAGAATCTCTAAGGTATTCCTGGGGCATCAGTGCCCACTTTTAATATTAGTTGTGAATAGGGGACTGGAGAGATGGCTCAGTGGTTAAGAGAACTGACTGCTCTTCTGAAGGTCCTGAGTTCAAATCCCAGCAACCACATGGTGGCTCACAACCATCTGAAATGAGATCTGCTGCTCTCTTCTGAAGTGTCTGAAGACAGCTACAGTGTACTTACATCTAATAAGTAAATAAATCTTTTAAAAAAATATTAGTTGTGAATAATTAGGATGATAATTTGACCCCGTTCCAACCTCTCCCCTCCCCAAAGTGCTAAGGAACCTGCACACAGATGGTATGTTTGGGGATGCATCCTCAGGGAATAGAAGTGTAACATCTGGGAAGAAAAAAAAATAGAAAGAGGACATTAGTGCAGGAAGCAAGCTTGTAGAGTTTCATCACTGCCCAGCTGATGAAGGGAAGGGCCCAGGCTTTCCACCGGAGTTAATGTCCTCACACTTGCAGGTTTTATTCAAGTCCTAAACTCCTGAATGAGGCCTAGCATGAGTCCTGTACAGCTAGAGCTGGAGGAGGGTGGGGAGGGATTTGAAAATGAGATGAGCCATGAAAGGTATCCAATGTTCTCTCTGGAAATGGGTTCCTTGTCACACTCTGGTAAGGAGAATTAAAACAGGGAGGTAGGAAATGAACGCATTTCAGTGAATGTATGGCTGGAGACAATCATAGGGACGGAGCTAAATCAGTTTCAGAAGGACACACATCACATGTTTTCCTTCATTTGTAGGTCCTAGACTTCATAAATACATTAAAATTATATATATACATATGTATCCCTTTATCAGCTGGGCAGTGCTGAAACCCATTCTACAAGCTTCCTCCCTGCACTATAACATAGAAATGAAACTGGGGAGCTAAGGGAGCTGATGAGAAGGGGAGGGGATGAAGGGAGAGGGGAGTGAGAGGGAGAGGGGATGAAGGGAGAGGGTAGTGGTGGATGGGGAGAATATGTTCAAAGTGCTTTATACAATTGAATAAAAATGACCTTATGTAACCTTGTATAACAAAAAAGTATCAAGTAAAATTTAAGAGAGAGTGCTTTCTGTTACTATACTCAGTCAAGAATAGCTTAGTGGAGAAGGCAGGTACTTGCGATCTGTATCAATGTCAGGTGTTTAGCCGCACGCACTGGAGTGGTGGATGAGATGACCCCTTTCCGTTTTTGTCTCCCCTCATCTTCTTTCTGAGTCTAACATTAAGTGATTAAAGTTCATTGTGTGTGTGTGTGTGCCTAGTGACATGGCAGTATCACCAGGAATTCCCTGGAAGCCTCTAGATGGAAGAGAGGGGACTCCAGCGTGATTTTGTGAGCGTGCAGCCCTGAGTGCAATGGAAGCAGCCACAGAGCCCTGCCGTCCTGCTGAGGAATCCTGCAGAGAGAGCCCTGTGGAACCCACTATCACAGTTCACACTGTGTGATCTGAACCAAGGTATCTGTCTATGAATCCAGGCTTTCTGTACAACATATACACACAGAGAAAGGCTTAGTAGAAAGCCAAGAGCCTTAGCCACTTAGATAATGAAAGCAGAGGCTGACAAGCGCTGTTCTCCCAGCTTCTAAGCAAATGGGCCATTTCCTTCTGGCCTCCTCTCCCCCAGACTCCCTTTTCTCTTGCTCTTCTACACGCAGTGGAACATGAAAGGGCATGGATCTAGGAGCAGAGCCAGCCTGTGCTACGTCTCTGAAGCTCACTTCCTAAGTACAGGATCTTAAAGCCGCGGCTCATGCTCAGGCTTACCCACTCTGCCTGTATCCCACTAGATCAGTTTCTAGTCTCCAGAAAGGTCTGGAGACCACAAGAAGAAGGGATTTAGCCTGAAGTTTACAGCAACATGCCGGAAGTTTAGTCAGGATGATCTGCCATGGTTTCTTTTTCTACCATGCCCCCACTTCCTCTCCCTTGCTCTCTTTTCTCAATCCCTCCAGGCACAATCTGACTTCCCTTCCTGTTTTCCTACCCACTGACCTCTTCTCCAGACTACCTCTCCCATTTTTACCCTTTGTTCAGGCAGTTGCAGGTCCCTAGTCAGGAAAGATGGGAAGCTAAGCAAGTCACCCATCATCCTGTTTGGTTAGCTAGCTTTTCGTGTACATGTGTGTGCGCGTGGAGGCCAGAGACCAACCTCAGATGCCATCCCTCAAGATGCAGTTTCACTTTTACCTGGAACCTCAATAATTAAGGCAACTGCCTGTGCACCCTAGAGATCCACCGATCTGACTCCCCAGTGCTGAGTTTACAGTCATGGGCCACTATGCTTCGCTTTTTTTATGTAGATTCTGGGAATCTAACTCAGGTCTTTGCGCTTGCAAGGCAAGCTCTTTACAGACTGTCTCCCGGTGCTTTACTTGGTTAACTTTTGTGCTGACTGTATACCGACTCCAGAAAAACTCATTGTCCTGGATCTAATAGTCAACTACTGCAAGCATATAAAGCTTGAGAAAGCCGGGGGTCAGATCAGCAGGTAGATGACCAGAATAATGAAGGAAATAGCCTCTATTCACACTGCCCCGTGGATACATTTTAAATGGTGCAGAGATTGAAAATGGAAATGCTCACACAAGGGAAGTGATCGTCGCGGGAGCCAGATCCTTCGTCGCGGGAGCCAGATCATCTGACCTGGGACCCTCTAGAGCCATGCTGTCCGAGAAGACCTTCAAGCAGCGCCGGAGCTTTGAACAAAGAGTGGAAGATGTCCGGCTCATCCGGGAGCAGCACCCCACCAAGCTCCCAGTGATTATAGAGCGATACAAGGGTGAGAAGCAGCTGCCCGTCCTGGACAAGACCAAGTTCCTTGTACCTGATCACATGAACATGAGCGAGCTCATCAAGATAATTAGACGGTGCTTATAGCTCAATGCTAACCAAGCCTTCTTCCTCCGGGTGAATGGGCACAGCATGGTGAGTGTGTCCACGTCCATCTCTGTAGAGTATGAGAGTGAGAGAGATGAAGACGGCTTCCTGTACATGGTTTATGCCTCCCGGGAGACGTTTGGGACAGCACTGGCTGTGTAAGGCTACAACAATGCCTAATGGTTGTTAAACCCTTACCAATGCAAAAAGGGATGTTACCGGCGGACGCTGGTCAGCTCATCACCCACAGATCAGAACGTAGGCACCCACATAGGCTATTAGGAACTGTTTATCAGCCGGAAACTGAGCTCCATGCAAATGCATTCAGCTTGGAAACTCATCTAAACTAGGCTATCTTGTGTTCAAACTTTAGAAGTTTAAAAATAAAGTGCTTTGCATCCTAAGTTGCCGAAAGAAAGAAAGAAAGAAAGAAAGAAAGAAAGAAAGAAAGAAAGAAAGAAAGAAAGAAAGAAAATGGAAATGCTCTCGTATTAGTGCTAATTTTTGGTACAGAAGCCTTGGCTGTAAGCAAAGTGTATTACCAGCTGACCTACATCCCCAACCGTAACCATTTCTAAGTGTGTGCATTGGTGACATTTATTACATTCATTTGGGGAGAAGTCTGATGCGACTTGGGCTGGTTCTGCGCTCACTCACTACATAGCTGAGGCTGACCTTGAGTGTATGATCCTCCTGGCCCACATCCAAGTGCTGGGATTACAGGACTTTGTCCCACCCCGTGGGTTTGTTATTATATTTATATGACTGCACATCCATCACCACTGTGGCTGTCTTAATTAGGGTTTCTCTTGCTGCAACAAAACACCATGACCAAAAAGCACGTTGGGAATGAAAGAGTTTCCTCGGCTTATACTTCCACATTGCCGTTCATCACCAAAGGAAGTCAGGACAGGAACTCTAGACGGGTAGGAACCTGGAGACAAGAGCTGATGCAGAAGCCATGAAGAGGGTATATTGCTGACTGGCTTGTTTCACACGGCTTGCTCAGCCTGATTTTTTTTTTTTTTTTTTTTTATAGAACCCAGGTCCACCAGTCCAGGGATGACATTGCCCACAATGTACTGGGCCTTCCCCCATTGATCACTAATTGAGAAAATGCCTTACAGCTGCTGGATCTCATGGGGGCATTTCCTCAATCGAGGCTCCCTTCTCTGTGATGACTCTAGCTTGTGTCAAGTTAACACAAAACCTGCCAGGACAATAGCTAAGATATTTTCAGTACTCTAAACAGAAGCTATAACCATTAAGCAATAGTCCCACATCCCTCCCTCTTATCCCCACCCTCCAGGAACCACTGGTCTGCTTTATGAGCTTGACCTTTAGAGGTATGCCGTATAGTCAGAATCTCACAGTATTGTCCTTTCGTCCTTGTGTTAATGATACAATATAAAGGTTTGTCCACGCTGCCTCTTATATAAGAGCTTCCTTTATGAGTGGCTATACCACATTTGTCCTGGTATCCACAGAGTCACGGAGGTGACTTCCATCTTCTGGTTATTATGACTAATGCTGCTATATCACCTGTCTCTGATGCCTGATCCCTGACCCCTGACCCCCAGCACTAGGATTACAAGCACCTGCCACCACACTGGGCTTTTTTGTGTCAGTTGTGAAGGGTCCAAGTCAGGTGCTCCTGTTTGCCCGGCAGGCAGTTCACCAACTGAGCCACCTCCCCAGCCTCAACCTTTAGCCTTTTTAAGGAATCACCAACTATTTCCACGGTGGTTGTGTCATTTTATAGCCCTACTCATAGGCTTTAAAAAACAAATAGCTATGTCTACCCTGGGAGACAGTTGTCTTTTATTGAATTGATCAGATGTCTCCTGCGTGTAAAATCACTCTTGGTTGAGAGCCACTGTGTTATACCTCTAGCCAAATCTATTTTTCTTTGCTTTGCTTTGATTTCCTTTAACCTCTGAGAAAGTTTTATTTTCTCAGAAAATGTATGCCTTTTGGATAAAATTTATTCCCCGGGAAGGATGATCCCAGCATACTTATGCTATGACCATTGCATAGCCTCCTCTTTGCTGAGTCTATGTTTGGCTCCCACAGAGCCTGTCCTGTCCTGTGCTTCTTGTACATGCTGCTGAAACCTGGCCTACCCAGAACTACATAAAAGTTTAGGCTGTTCTCCTAATACTCAGGTCATATGTGATGCCCAAGTCAATGTGTTCTTGGATTCTAAAACCAAAGCTGCCAGTATCTGAGAAGTCACTTTACTATAACTCATACTCCCGCCCCTTCTTACCCTGAGATCTCTGTGCTCCGCTCTTCCAACTGTGCAGTGATCATTGATCTGTTCATTTCTCCTGCTGCCAAAGGACCTGGCTGTGTATTTAGCCTTGGAAGATACAGGCGATTGGCCTGTGAGCTGCTCTCCACTCTCCCCCGCACAGATATTGATCAAGACAGTTTGTGGATGGGAAGTCCCTGAGTGGGGTTCTCCTTTCCACCTGATCCTGTGTCATGATGGAGAACAGGAAGAGGTCTGCTTCTCTCTCTTTTTTTTTAAAGATTTATTTATTATTTATTTATTAAAGTACACTGTAGCTGTCTTCAGACACACCAGAAGAGGGTGTCAGATCTCATTACGGGTGGTTGTGAGCCACCATGTGGTTGCTGGGATTTGAACTCGTGACCTTCAGAAGAGCAATCAGTGCTCTTACCCACTGAGCCATCTCACCAGCCCCCAGGTCTGCTTCTCTTTAAAAAGAAAAGTCAACAGCCAGCTACCCAGATGGAAACTCTTACAGTCGAAAACATCTAGCTACCCAGATGAACACTCTTACAGTAGGAAACATCTAGCTACCCAGATGAACACTCTTATAGTAGGAAACATCTAGCTACCCAGGTGTACACTCTTATAGTAGGAAACATCTAGCTACCCAGGTGAACACTCTTACAGTAGGAAACATCTAGCTACCCAGATGAACACTCTTACAGTAGGAAATGGGAAGTGACTAGAGGTTTGTTATTCAGGGACTTTACTCCTGTGTGACTATTGGAGACCTAAGCCACAGTCCTCCACATTCACGTTTCTAACAACTTGGACATATTTTGCAAAGAGAAAAAGTAGTGAAGAGTCTGGTGTAGTGCATAGTGGTGCATACTTGAAATCTCAGCATTTATTGTGTACAGGCAGGAGGATCAGGAGTTTGACGCCATCTTGGGCTACATGAAGCCTTGTTCTTTTTTTCCTGGGGTAGAGATGAGACATGGGTTTTTTTGTGTATCCCTGGGTATCCTGGAACTTGCACTGTAGACCAGGCTGGCCCTAAACTCACAGAGATTTTCCTGCCTCTGCCTCTTGAGCGCTGAGATTAAAAGCATGCACAACCACAGGCTGAGACCCTGTCTTTGAAAGAAATTTCCAGCATGGATTGTGGAGAGACTCTCAAGAACTCACCCCTAGCTGAGGATCTAGTCAGAAGTGATGACTACTGGAAAAGTGATGTTGCCCTAGCCATCACCCCCTCACCCATCCATAGTCCTTGAGGGTAAGGGGAAGCAGACTCATTTATTGTAATATGGGGAGTGCCTTTATACCCTCAACCAATGTCCCCTCGGTCCATGACTGCTTGTCCCGAGCAGCTGGCACCGGCCAGTTGGCTGCCCTGGTCACACGCTCTGTCTTTGTTCCTCTCCAGGTGTCAGGCATATTTCTGGGGTTAGTAAATGCAGAAGGGCCTGCTGCGCATCCATTAGTCAGAGCATGCTGACTCACTCCCCCTATAAAGTGACACTCACTTTTAAATGCAGGTATGGCTATGGTAGGCTGCCCATACCCTACTGGATGATCCCAAATTCATGCACGTAAGGGTAGCATATAACTGTAACTCAAGTTCCTGGGGATCCAATCCCCTCCTCTCACATCCATGAGCACTAGACACTTACACACACACACACACAGGCATTCTGCCTTAGCTTTCTTACAGTGGTTTTATATAAGAATTACCCCCATAGACTCTGATATTGGAGAACTTGGTCCCTACTTGGTGTTGGTGTTTGGAGGTTGTGGCCTTGCTGGCAAAGTATGTCACTGCGGTTGAGCTTAGAGAGCTTAAAGTCTCCCCCTACTTTCAATGTGCGTCCTGCTTTCTGATTGTAGTTGAAGTGTGAGCTCTCGGCGTCTCATGCCTGCTGCCTGCTGCCATACTTCCTTGCCATGATGGACTCCTATCTTCTGGAACCATAAGCCCAAATAAACCCTTTCTTTCATAAGGTGCCTTGCTTGTGGTGTTTTATCACAGCAGCAGAAAACTCACTACTCTGGTCTCATCCTGGAGTGCTAGGGTTATCAGCCTGCGTTGAAAGACCCCCGTAGAGAGACCCCCACTTGAGTCTCGGGAGAACGTGCACCCAAGGAAACACGAGAGACCATCTTGATGCAAACACATGAGGCAGTTTAATATCGGAGCTCTGGGCCGACACATATCTCCCACAGGAGACAGAGGTGTTGACCACGAGGCTCAGGAGTTAGGGGTTTATATAGGGAATAGATCTTGGGGAACAAAGGATTTGGCATGGCTATACATGATTGGCTAATTCAAACATCAACTATAGTACGTGCAGATCAGAGTACAGGGGAATTCCTAAGGGTAGTGTTAATCTGAGTGGCCTGCTAGTTATGTCTAACAGCTTGTTTTTTGTTCAGGCCTTGTCCAGATATGTCCTTGACCTGACCCACTATGGCTCTTTCAAGTTTGTAATTTAGCTAGCACAGGCCTCAATTTTGATTTTTTCCTTTCAGCGTCACAATGTGTTGTGGCACTTTGCCTCATCTTTCCTGGGTTTATCTCGGGTTTTTTTTTTTTTTCCTTTCCAAGTTGTGTAAGTTCCTTAGGTATACGGGCAATAGAACCCTTATAAGCTGACTGGCTTGCAAATGGTTTCTCCCGTTCTTCCTCTCGGGTTACTGTTCCATTTCATGGTTGTACTTGTACACTGAAGCCTTTGAGTTTGGTATTGTCAGTTTATGCTGTTGTCTATGCTTTCGATAACATAAAGCCAAAACGCTATTGCCAAAACCATCAGGAAGTCAAGCCCTCACTTGACTTTGCTGGGACACAGGTGTGTGTCACTGTGCCTCCTCTCCATTCTTTTGCATGTGGGTGTCTAGTTTTCCCAACATGAAATGTTGACAAGGCTCTCCTTTCCCATGTGTTCTTGGCACTGGTCTTACAAGGTAATTGCTCAGCCAGGTGTGATAACACCTGTTATCCTGTTGTGCACAGTGTTGGGAAGATCCGGCAGCCCAGTTGACTAGTTACATGGACTTACTCCGGGGCACTCTGTTTTATTATACTGTTGTGTGAACTGGTTTTATGATACTTCCATGCTATTTTGATTACTATAGCTTGGTAGCATCCTTTGAAATAAAAAAGAATGCTATTTCCAGCTTCGTTCTTTGTCAAATTTTCTCTGAATGTTCGGGATATTTTGAGGCTCTGTATGAATTTTAGGTTTTGTTTGTTTGTTTGTAAAAAAGTGTCATTGCAATTTTTACTAGGACTGCATTGAAAGTTCTGTAACCTTACACTCCATCACCTGATGTAATACAATGAGAATATGCTCCTTCATTCCAAGAAGGTGGACCCACAAGGCTGAAGTTAGTGATCACCAAGGGCTTTTATGAAGCGGAGAACAGAAGGTGGTGAATTTTTACCAAGCAGAGAGGTCACTCCTTCAGTAAAGAAGACTCACCTAAGGAAAAAAAAATGGGCCAGGCAGTGGTGGTGCTCGCCTTTAATCCCAGCACTTGGGAGGCAGAGGCAGGCAGATTTCTGAGTTCGAGGCCAACCTGGTCTACAGAGTGAGTTCCAAGACAGCCAGGGCTACACAGAGAAACCCTGTCTCGAAAAAATAAATAAATAATAATAATAATAAAAAAATTAAAACTGGGGGTGGGGAAATGGCTTAGTGGTTATGATTCCTGGCTGAGGTCCTGCAGAAGTGCCTCAGTGGTTAAAAGCCTTGAGGACCTGAGTTTGATTTCCAGCACTCACATCAGACAGCTTCCAATTGCCTGATAGCCCAGCTCCAGGCAGATCTGACACCTCTGGCTTCTGTGGGCACTTGCATTTCATTGCACTCCCACCCTGACCCCATATAATAATAATAATAATAATAATAATAATAATAATAAT
>JADRCC010099213.1:0-14660 GCA_019843855.1 Hylomyscus alleni
TTTTTTTTAAAAAAAAGAAATCGTGTATAATATCATAGACAACCTTGATATTGCAGTGATTCAGACCAAATAACTTGATCTGTTAGAGCAATGAACCAGGTCTTACAGTGTTCAGAGACCCACTGGAAAATGATGGTATTGGGCTATATGCTAAGGTTTAGTTACATATTACACATTGAGTGACATTGTACGTTGGTTTGTTTTATTCTTTTTTAAATTTTTAAAAATTTGTTTATTTAAAACTCCACATAGCATAACACCTCCCTACCACCCTGTCTCTAAGAGGATGTCCCCACGTCCCAGCGCCCACCCCACCAGACCTCTAAACTCCCTGGGGCCTCCAGTCTCTTGAGGGTTAGGTGCATCTTCTTTGACTAAAATCCAGACCCAGGAGTCCTCTGCTGTATATGTGTTGGGGGGACTCATATCAGCTGGTGTATGCTACCTGGTTGTTGTTCCAGTATCTGAGAGATCTCCAGGGTCCACATTAATTGAGACTGCTGGTCCTCCTACAGTGTGGTCCTCCTCCTCAGCTTCTTCCAGCTTTCCCCTACTTTAACCACAGGGTCAGCAGCTTCTGTCCATTGTTTGGATGCAAATATCTGCACCTGACTCTTTCAGCTGTTTGTTGAGTCTTGAGGGCAGTCATTATAGGTCTATTTTTATGAGCACTCCATAGCCCCTGTAATAGTGTCAGGTCTTGGGACCTTCCCTTGAGCTGGATCCCACTTTGGGCCTATCGCTGGACCTTGTGGTCCTCAGGCTTCTCTCCATTTCCATCCCTGCAGTTTTTTCAGACAGGAATAATTATGGGTCAGAGTTTTGACTGTGAGACGGCAACCCCATCCCTTACTTGATGCCCTGTCTTTCTGCTGGAGATAGGCTCTACAAGTTCCCTCTCCTTGATGTAGGGCATTTCATCTAAGGTCCCTCTCTTTGAGTCCTGAGATTCTCTCACCTCCCAGGTCTCTGGTACATTCTGAAGGGTCCCCCCAACCTCCTACCTCCCAAGGTTGCGTGTTTCCATCCTTTCTGCTGGCTCTCGGGGATTTCAGTTCTTTCCCCCACCTAATACCCAATCACAATTTCTCCTACCACTTCTCCCAGTTCCTAGAGACACCTCCCCTCTTCTCCAGATCGACTCCTCTTTTTTCCTTCAGTAAAGAGCAGACACATCAACAGAACTCAGCATAGCAAGTTACAATAAGATTAGGCACAAACCCTCATATCAAGGTTGGGCAAGGCCGCCCAATAAGAGGAAAAGTGTCCCAGGCACAGGCCAAAGAGTCAAAGACACCCACACTCCCACTGTTAGGAGCCCCACAAGAACATCAAGCTACACAACCATAACACATATGCAGAGGACCCAGTTCTGACCCATATAGGCTCTGTTTCTTTGCTTTGTTTTCTTGAGATGATTGGGATCCAAGACTCAAGCATCCCAAGTTAGGTCTGGATCTTCCACTAATGGTCTCAGAAAAAAATTTCAATCTCCTTGCTCTTAGATGTTCTGATAAGGGTGATAATAGAAGCATATGACTCAAAAGGTTTTTTGCAGATTAACTAAATGAAAATGTAGAAAGTGCTTGGAAAAATGCCTGGGACATAGTAAATGTCGTTCTCAAGACAGATAGTATTGCTGTGAGATTCTGCAAGGTGCTCAGAGCAGAAGCTTTTAGCTCTTTGCTTCCAGCTAGGAATAGAAATGTGGATTTCTTTTATTTTTTTTTCAGATGTGATAGAAATGAAGCAAAACAAATTGTGTTTAGAAAATAATTCCATTTCTATATAAAGTAACAGCAGATTTGAAAAACAAGTCCTACTACACTCTATAAAAACACTGAATTTTAATCAAGACACAGGAGAACAACCTCCAACAATTTGTGCAACCTCCTTCCCCCCCCCAAAAAAAAAAGAAAAGGGCTTGTTTTAATTATCTGAAATTCAAAAGAAAATTTCTGCCGTTAGATAATCAAGAAAACCCCACAGAAATCACAGACTAGGTTAGATACATAACAAAGTTCAAGGGCTGAGGGCTGAGGGAGATCAGGGACCGTGACAAATACAAATGTCCTTTGGCAGTGATAAGGAAAAGGGGATCCGTGACATCCCAGACAAACCTGAGAAAGTCTCCGTAAGACAAAGAGCAAATGCAGACTATGACAGAAAACAAGAAGAAATAAGCGGGATGCAGGGCAAGAGTGCCAGTCACATGCTATTAAGCAAAGGATAATACCAGGCAAAACCACACGGAGCTAGGAAATGACGTTTCTTAGCTAGGAACTGAGTAGGAGACCTTGAATGAAAATAGACCTAGACTAACATATGTCAGTTAATAAATCAACAACTCAATCCATAAAAATGTTCTTATGGTCATGAGCATACAAGAGAAATGCTTATATATACTCAAAAGCAGCCCAACCCACCAAAAATAAAAAGTTAAAAAAGTAGAAAACGTGGCTGCGTCCAAAAGAACAAAGCCGGGCTGTATCCCTTGCAGCCTCTTCTCCTGAAACAGAGGTGTTAGAAAAATCAAGAAAACAAACTCCGTGGGTATTTGATAAGGTAAAGTTGCTTGACTAGGAAGACATGGCTAAATATGAAAAAAAGAAAAGAATAGAATGTTAAAAATTCGGCCAGAAGATGAGCACTGCGGTAGGGGTACGTACTCTGGCTGCTTTAGTGTTCTGTTGATAAATCAAAACTACTCAAGACTAAGTGGTTTATAAAAGAGAGAAGTTTATTGTTTGCTTCCAATTGTATAAGCTGAGAAACATAAGAACATGGGGCTGTCATTCAGTCAACATGATATCAGGGGCCCCTTGGTGCACCCAGAAAACCAAAATGGAATGAGACAGCCAAGTTGCCTTCTTAAATAAAACAGTTTCTTTACAACAGATCCTATTCTCAGAGGAAAGACATTATACCTATTTACTGGAATAATCGCCTCTATTTAAATTTACAGTTGGTTTAATAATTAGCACATGATGAATTAGACAACACTGTGTCATTTTAAACAAATCATGCTTTAGTAGATCCCCTCTAGCCACCTTCCTCATCTCCAGCCCCCTAGGTCTCTTGTAACCTCTCCCCTAGTTCCTTGTTCATGTTCCTTGTGTCTTTTTGGTCTCTCCCTGCCCCTCCTCAGCAACTATTGTCACCCCATCTGGCCACTTATGTAGTTTTAGGCTTTACTCACATAAAGCCATGTATGTATTACAACTTAGAAGGCACATATGAGAAAGAATATGTGGTATTTGATTTTCTAGGTCTGCACTATATTGTTCAATATAATTTCCTAACTTCCGTCAATATTTTATGCTTTTATTTTATCATTTGAATTAAGTTCCACTGTAAATAATATATTTCTATTGTCTGTTTACCTGTTGATAGACATTTATACTGATTTAATTTCCTAGTTACTGTGAATAGAACGTCAAGGAACATGGTTGTACAAGTGCCTTGGTAGTAGACTACAGAATGCTCTTAGGATATGCCAAGGAATAGTATAGCTGGATCAGCTGGTAGTTCTATTTCTGTTTTTGAGAAATTTCCAGACTATTTTCCAAGTGATTATTACTTTCCCCTCCCACCAGCAGTATGCAAAATGCCCTGCAGCCTATCCTCTTCAGCATGTGCTCTTTTTACTGTTCTTGATAATGGCGACTCTGAGAGAGATGAGATGAGGTTGTAAAGTAGTTTTAATAAGCATTTCATAGCTGTTAAGCTTTTTAGAAATATTTACTGGTAATTTGTGTTTCTTCTTTTGAGAATTATCTGTGCAGTTCATTAGTCCATTGATGACTGGCAGTTTATCTTCCAATGCCAATGCAATAGCAGTCGCATCTCAACTCGAGTTTCAAAGAAGAAAAAACAGAGCACCCAAGATATGCTTCCTGGGTTGAACAGATAAGTAGCTGGAGACGGGCAATGTTTGCTTGTTCAGATCTGCTATGAATAGATGAATGATCTTCAAACCCCCGGAGACTCACACAGAATATGGCATTTAAAGTTATTTATTTATTTATTTATTTATTTATTTATTTATTTATTTAAGGCCCCTTTCACATTGAGATATGTCAATTCCTGGCAGTCTCCCAGTCCATGATGATGAGCATCAGAAACCTCCATATGGAGTTGGCTCAACTGTGGCAAGCTAGCCACTGGGCAAGGAAAATGCCCTAACTTCATCTACAGACAAACTGCTGTCCAAAAGGGACAAATGGATGCAGGGAAGTCGACTTCCAAACTCTGCCAAGTAACGGTAGGCAAGTACTTTATATTCCCCACTTTACAAAAGGTCTGTCAGATATTCTGGGCCAGAAGGCTGAAGATAATGTTCCAATATTTTACAGACTACTGGGGACTGTACAGGCAGTCAGCTGTCTCTGCCCTTTCTGTACTGTTTGGACTCTTCATCCCTGAGCTCCCTGAATGTTCAGGTAATATTTATTCCTTCTCAGGTCTTTGATACATTTGAAGACTAGATAGCCATATTTTTAGTATAAGCTTAAGCTGTTTAGGATGTAAGAAGATGTTCTAGGTATAAGAAAGTGTTTTTAGGATGTTAAGACAAGTTAGGGTAGAAAATTGTTTAGCTACAGAGCTCTGAACTCACCAAGATAGAATAGATGATAAAATATCCTCTCCTGAATTGCCAAATACAGACTACACTAAATTTTTGAATTTAACTCTTAGCTAATAATTCTTATAATTTTTCCTACTGTATGTTATTATTATAAAAGAAAGACAAAAAAGGGGGAAGTGTTGACTTTGGGCCTATTGCTATGTATTATAATGCTAAATATTGGTCTAGCCTCAGAGTGGAGGAGATTCTCACATACACTAAATGAAGCTATGTAACCTTGCACTTTAATTTGAAACTATGGTTGACTAACGATGCCTACAGCCTGTAGTTGGGCAGAAGAGAGATAGATGGTGCTTTGGTTCAGCCTTGGGGTCTGGGACTGAGACCATGAGAAGTACAGAGATGAAGAGCATGGAGACAATTCCATGGGATAGATAAATCATGAGAACACGGCATGAGGGCTGGCCAACTGGAGTAAGAGCAGCCGAGGAGGAATGAGACAAGTTTTATCATGGAGATATTAACAGGGAAGAAGACAAACTAGCTTAGAGAGTTGGTATCTGCCCAGCTCTAATGATTTAAAGTTTGTTATAAATATAAAGGTTTTGTGTCTTTTGTTTGGGAACTGAATGATCAAAGGTGAAATAACTTTACTACACACGTATACAAACAGAGAGGATTATATGGGATAGTTTGAAAGGAAGAAAAGGAATGTGGAAATGATATAATTTTATTATAATATCAAAAAATAAAAATATAAGAGTCCTTGCTGATATGGGCATTATATAGGACCTGCACTCTTAGACCCTGTGAGTCTGAGGTAAGAGGCTGATGATTTGTATGCTTGGTAATTTAACAAAGAGTGATCGTAAATATTTCTTTACAAACAAAGCTTTTTAAAAACAAAGTAAAGATTATCATAAGTAAGAGTTAACAACTTGGAAAAATCTAGACTTCACCAAGTCTTAAAAAAAATCAAAAACACTTTAGAAATAAAATAACTGCTAAATAAATCTTGTTTTTTTTGTCAAAAATATGGGTGTTTTTTACATATCAGATCACGATTATGATTTCTCCTCCCTCTACTCGCAGTTCTTCCCCATCCCCTGATACCCAGATCTACTTATCTCTCATTAGGAAACAAACAGCATTCTGAGAGAAAATACTACAGTAAGATAAAACAAAAAAGTAAGACCTCAGAAGAGGACAAAGCAAGCAGAAGGGGAAAAGCCCCAAAAAGGGCACAAGAGACACATACAGACGCAGAAACCCACTCATTCAAGTACTCAAAAATTCCATAAAAAACACGAATCTGGGAGACATAGTAAATATTCAAACAGAATTGTGGAGCAAAGAGATAGAATATATACATTTTATTTAAAAACACAAGGAGCCCCAACATGACATTATGAGCCAAGGAACCACCAAAGAAGTCAGTGGGTTGATATTGTGTTGGCCATCTATGGCTGCACAGGCAGTCTACCCATACGAGTGATGTTCCCAGTGAGTCTTCCTCAGAGAAAACTAAATTTTCACTTGCAAGTAATTATCCATTGGAGTTGACTTCTGGGTCAGGCATGGGGCATGTGTCCCCTTCTCCTCTCAGCTCTAGGACCCCATCTGTACAGATCCATGCAATCCCTGTGCGTGCGGCTTCTGTCCCAATGAGTTCACGTGTATCTCAGACCTGTTCTGGCTAGAACGCCTTGTTACTTTGGTGTTCTCCATCCCCTCTGGCTCTTACACTCTTCTCTGCCTTCTCTTCCAAGAGGTTTCCCTAGCCCTGAGGGAAGGGGTTTGATAGAATTTTCCCATTTTTGTGTGAGTGTTCCAAGGTCTCTCAGTGTCTGTGTAATATCTGGTTGTCTCTCTGTAGATCCCTGTGTTAGCTTCCCTCCTCTGCAGGAAGATATTTCTTTGATGGTGGCTAGAGCAGAAGGTTATTAGGAGACATTTTATTGCTACATTGTTTTAGGAGGATCATAATGGTTGGTTTTACCCTAGGTTCCTGGGCTATCTAGTTTCAGATTCTTGGTCAACTAACTCTTATAACATTAGGCCAGGATCCAAATTAGAACTGGTGCTATGACCTGGATGAGGAGGAATATGTGTCCACCTGTCTTATGCACAGTAGAGAATGTCTCTCTGACCAGCCCCCAGTCTCCTTGCAGCCTTACATGGGGGTAAGTAGCCAGCTCTTCCTGCAGGATCTCCTCATCTCCTTCCAGTCAGTGATTGATCATACACCTTCATTATCTAGGCAGTTCATGCACAGAATGTAGAATGGACTCAGCAGTCAAAGTAAGAAGAGGGGAAAAAATGTGTTTTGGGACAAGATGTGTTTTAGGTAGAAGGTAGGTTTAAACAGCAACCCACGGAGTCTATGGTACTCGGGCTTGGCTGTCAGAGGATGTGCACACGTATGTGCATGTCTGTGTCTTCTTTTGCCCTGGAACTCCAGAAATGGAGGTCCAGTCAACATGGACGCACAAACCTCACACCTGAAACAGAGATTATTTTATTACACAGAACTAGAAGAAACTGCTGTTTTATAAAATGATTTGCAACCCCAGTCAGCCCTCGAGGATGTAGGGAAGGAAAAAGTATGCTCCTGAACAGAAGCCTTAGCAGGCTTCCCTCCTCCCCTCCTCTTCCCTAGAAATATTAACATAGGGAAAGTGAAAGCTAAGAAGTTCAGAATGAGTTGATGGAAGGGAGAAATGTAGAGAAAGCCCCAGTAAAATTTGGGAGATGGAATTTACCACAGGTCAATAAATGCCTTTGTTGTTCTGGGATTTTCACTTCACAAAACAGGAAAATGAAAGGTGGGCTATAAAAATCTCATCAGCGTGGCAGACCCTGGCTCATTGAGGCCCTCTTCTCATCTGTTCTATTTTGGTGTCTACACGTCTTTTCCTTAGAGATCATAGTCTTTTCCTTAGAGATCATCTGCCACCAAATTTCATTGGGGCATCCAAACTTCCATTAAGTAAAGTATAAGTCTCTGTGGAAGAATTTTGTTTGAAGTAAACTAGAGTTCCAGAGTACTTTTATGCAAATTCTTTCAAAGAACAGTCTTCCCAATCCTGTTGCAAATGTCATTATTTTGCCTATATTGCGAGATAGTTTAGCTTCGTTAAGTGTCATTATTTTGGATTAGGTTCATCACAATCATTTTTAAAACTTCATTCTGAAATTTGTCATGTAATCTACTCTCCAGTTTTCTATCATGTACAATTTCAGTAACCATTTTTCTAAGCACATTGTCATATCATTGATTAAAATATAAAAAGGGCAAGAAAAGTAGAAATCAACAATATTGTGTTAGAAATACCCCCAACATACAGAAAGAGCAACTTAACTCTAGAGTGTTTGCTTGATAACTCTCAGAACAATCCACACTATTTTTCAGTCTATCATTAACCATGAAGTCAAGGAAGCCTTTGTATGTGGACATTTCATTCCCTCTTAAAAGGGGGATCAAAATACCCACGCAAGGAGCTGTAGAGACTAACTATGGAGCAGAGACTGGAGGAAGGGCACTCCAGCCTGATATAGCTGTCTCCTGAGAAGCTCTGACAGTACCTGACTAATACAGAAGTAGAGGCTCACAGCCATCCATTGAACTGAGTACAGGGTCCCCAATGGAGTTAGAGAAAGGACCAATGGAGTTGAAGGGTTTGCAGCCTCTTGGGACGAACAACAATATGGACTGGCCAATGCCCTCAGAGCTCCCAGAGACTCAACCACCAACCAAGGACTATACATGGTGGGACTGATTGTTCTGGCAGCATGTGTATAGTAGAGGATTGCAAAGTCGGTCATCAATGGGAGGAGAGGCCCTTGGCCCTGTGAAGGTTCTGTGCCCCAGTGTAGGGGAATGACAGGGCCGATAAGAGGGAGAGGGTGGGGTGGCAGGCATGGGGAGGGGGGAGGCAACAGGGGTTTGTTCTTGTTCTTTTTGTTTGCTTGTTTGTTTTTAGGAGGTGAAACTGGGAAAGGAGAAATCATATGACATGTAAATAAAGAAAATATCTAATTAAAAAAAAGAGAAGCCTTTGTGTAGATGTGACATGTAGAAGCCATTACACCCAACATTTCATCCCTATCTTTTAAAGACACTATATTTTAATGTATCATTAATCAATAAGTCTATATAGCCCACAATCAATAACCACATTAGCTTTGTTATAGGCGCTTAAAAATGGTTGATAACTCATCCTTGGTGTCATCCATGTGACATCATATTAATGTACTTGGGGAATTTTCTCTGTTTTCTAAAATAAAAAAGCCACGAAGATGTTTTTGAATATTGTACAATTTTCTTGGCAGACATATTCTGACCGTTTTATTAGATTCACAATTCCAAGTACCAACATTATGCATATGTAATATTTTGGAATGCTGTCATTATGTTGTAAATAACATAACAGTGTTTGGGTACCAGAAAGTAGATAAGTGTTGAATTTCCATAGAAACAGGCTGAGTTTCTTAATATTGCCAAAACAATTTAGCATTTTGAAGACAATTTGTCACTTCCAAACATCCTGATAATTGGCCTTACTGGCTTAACTATTCAAAAATATTAACTCAGCCAGGCAGTGGTGGCACATGCCTTTAATCCCAGCACTTGGGAGTCAGAGGCAGGCAGATTTCTGAGTTCGAGGCCAGCCTGGTCTACAGAGTGAGTTTCAGGACAGCCAGGGCTACACAGAGAAACCCTATCTCAAAAAAACAAAAACAAACAAACAATATTAACTCAACATCTTACACCATTGAGCTTCTTTAAAAGCTGTGTCTCCTCTTATGTGAAAAGGTTTAAAGTTTATTTCCTGCTAAAAACTGTGGATTTGAATATCATACTTGAGACTTTAACCTTGGTTTTAGCAAGGTGTTCCTACAGCCTTCTCCCAGAGAGGATGCATTGACGACTCTATCCTCAGCATCTTAACCACACAAGGGGAGTGCTTCACTGCAGTTCCTTGAGATTCCACAGGATGGTGGCCTTGTCTCCACAAAACAAACTTCAAGTTCTGTGCTAGGACTTTATTAGCCTCAGTTTAAAGCTTGAGTCTCAAAGCAGCTGTCAATCTGTCAAAGCCCCTAGTAACAGCTGAGCTTCTGGGCTTGGACACCATCCAGCACCTGTGGCTGTGATACAGGCACTGTGAGTTGCCAGGTGCTTGCACTGAGTAGCAGAATATCCCAATTCTCTTCTCTCTCTCTCTCTCTCTCTCTCTCTCTCTCTCTCTCTCTCTCTCTGCACAACTATGTTTTACTTCTGAGTTTTACTTTTCTACTTTTTTAGCCTAACTAAAATTTCGATGATAGTAGATAAAAATTTACAGCAAGTACTTAAGTAATACATAATATCTTTTTTTTGCTTCTTGTCCTCTACTCTTGATAATGTATCTCCTTAAGAGCATCGTTTTCCAATAAAGAAGTCAGCATGGATCCTGAGTATCTAGTACCAGTTCCAGCCTGCTCTCTATGTCAAGTATAAAACACGTGAGATTTCAAAACTCCAACACCGAAGAGATAATCTAAAAAAAGGATTTACGCTTTGGTGTATATCAAATGTTCCTAGTATATTAAGTTGGTATATATTATTAAATATGATTTCACTTGTTATTTCTTAATCGTATTTAACAGAATATGTGAAATTACATGTAACTTGCTTTTCTGGTGCATATAAGAATTCTATCATCCTGAGATTTTGTTGAAAAAACCTGGATGGTACTTATGAGGCACTGAGGCTCCAGTACTTCAATACAACATTTCCTCAGAAATTCAACTTTAGCAGGCAAGTTGTCAAGCCTTCTTTGGAACTGAAGTCTAGGGAAGCAATTGAGACTTTGGTGCGACTGTGACATGGATGGACCATGAATGGTCCTAAAGAAGAGCGGAGCTATTGTGGTTGACCATCAGGCTAACGGGTGGTTAAATGATGTATGATTCCCCTACTTTAGATGGGTTGAATTTTTTTTAAATATTTATTTATTATTACATGTAAGTACACTGTAGCTGTCTTTAGACACACCAGAAGAGGACATCAGATCTCATTACGGATGGTCGTGAGTCACTATGTGGTGGCTGGGATTTGAACTCAGGACCTTTGGAAGAGCAGTCAGTGCTCTTACCCATCGAGCCATCTCTCCAGCCCAGATTGGTTGATTTTAAAATAATATGCTAGATTAATATCTTGTACTTATTTATTTTTCTTTCTTTTTTTTTCCTATCCAATTTTATTATGTTTAATAAATGAATAACGTGGATGTAAGAGAGATGTTGCTGTTAGATGGAGGCTTAACAGGAGTGGACTGAGGACCACCACCTTCAGTCATGGGACTGTCCTGATGGACCAGAGTGCAGGACACACGATGCTACAATTAGCACATGAAAGCCAGCCAACCTAGTGTAAGGCATAAGGCAGGGATAAATTCTCTAAACAATGTAGAATTCCTAGGCATTATTTGAATCTTCTGGAGGCATTTGTTGTAAAAAGCAATTACAAAATCACGTATATGTGAGGCACTTTAGATTGAGAGCCAGCAGGTTCTTCCCTTGATTACTTAAAATGCATCTTTTTGTTTCTCTTTTATTTTTTTTTACTTTTTGTAGTGATGAGTCTTTGTTCGAATTAAACATAACTGATTTAGAGGTAAAAAATGGGCTGTTAGAATGCAAGAATTTAAAGTAACCAACTAACTTTGGTAGGATGGCACAGGCACATGTGGTGGATACCTAGAGAAGATTGGTTCTGCAATTCATGAAAGAAATTACAGTTTAACAGAGTTGATATCCAGTCACCAACTCGCCTAAATAATGACACTTGTCTCCCCCACCTACCTCATATGTGCTTTACCTTTGCTGTATGCTAGGGATAAAGCAACAGAGAAAAGAGAGTCCTTTCCTCTGGTGATGAGTAGACTCCTCCACATATACAATATTCTTTTTTTAATTGGTATTTTCTTTATCTACATTTCAAATGTTTTCCCCTTTCCATGTCTCCCCTTTGGAAACTCCCCATTCCATCCCCCCTCTGCCTCTATGAGGGTGCTCCCACACCCACCCACTCCTGTCTTCCCCCCCACCCCGGCATTCCCCTACACTGGGGCATAGAACACCCTCAGGCCCAAGGGCTTCTTCTCCCACTGATGTCCAACAAGGCCATTCTCTGCCACATATGTAGCCAGCAGTGATGGAAGCCTGATATGGCTGCCTCCTGAGAGGCTCTGCCAGAGCCTTACAAATACAGAGGTGAATGCTTGCAACCAGCCATTGGACTGAGCAAGCGGGGGTGGGGGGTGGGGGGTGGGGGCAGGGATAGAGAGGTCCTGATGGAGGAGTTGGAGAAGGTACTGAAGAAGCTGAGAGGGGTTGCAACTCCATGGAGGGAGCAACAGAATCATCAGGCCAGACCCCCGGAGCTCCTGGGAACTGGACCACCAACCAAAGAATACACATGCATAATGTTGTTTAGCCAATGATTTCCACTTGACTATTGCTAATAAGAAATTCATTTCCGTATAAAAGGCGGTGACGTGTTTAACTTCTTTTAAAAACAGATTTATTTTGATGTGTGATTATCTTCTGTGTAGAAGTGTTTGCAGGAGCCACAAGATGTCTTTGGATCTCCTGGAGCTGAAGATACAAGAGATTATCCTCTTGAACCCATCTCTACACCCCCTCCTGTAAAACTTTTGTTCACCTTGCTTTGTGATCAGGTATCTTGCCCTCGTAACGTAAGTGAAGCTAGCATCACTGTGACTGGAAAGATGATCAATTGTTGGAAACACTCCCGAGATGATTTCACGTTAAAGCCTATGACAATGATTGAACAGCTGAATGATTATAAATTATCACCACTTGAAAGAATCCTGGTTTAGAAACTGCATGTGGCTTAACTTACAGTGTGAATTTTATGGGTCTCTTGACACATAAATTCTTCAAGGACACTTTGTCTCCTTTCTTTACTGCTTTTCCCCAAGACTTAGAAGAGTGCCTGTCACATATCATGTAAACCAAATTAAATAAGTAAATGATAAATATTAGATTAAATGGATCTTTAAGTCTTGACTCTAAGAATTGGACTTCATAGTTACTATACATGTTTGGACTAGGTCAATGCATAGACTTTTAAGGATGCTTGGATGTAGTCAGAAGAGGAGCCTGACCTCCTTCCTATCCATTTTCCCTATATACAGGTTAGGCATCTGGAATTGCTTCCATGAATGTGAATAGCTTGATTTCAGAGGGTGCTGAGGGTCATGCAGTAGCATTAAAGTATCAAACACAAGAAAAACATGAATACCCTTGTGAGAGTCAAAGCAAAATCAGTGGTATGGTGGGAATGTTCTCCTGGCAGAAACTTGGGGTATTGATTATTTACTTCCTAGAACTCTAATAGGTGGACTGCCTAATGAAGTCCTACTTAATTTGTATAGGTAGGAAGAGCTCCATTTGGTGAACATATGGTTGACTTACCATGGCTCCATTACCAAACAGAGTGTTAACTCAACTAGGATTGCTGTGGCACAGTGCCTAGCTGTGTGAGGTTAAGGGGGAATGTCTCATAATAACAAGGTCATGGAATTCAAAACAGTCAGCAATAGAAATTAAAGATCAGTTGCAGGGAAGAATAACAGCATAGTAGGACTCCCTGGAACATTGATGGCAGACCACTCAACTTTCAAACCTGCCAGGAATGAATGTCTGTTGTTTAAGTCAGCAAGACTGCGGTAATTTATTGCAGCCGCCCAGGCAACGTAGGTCACCATTTGTTCTTTGAGACAGCTAAAAGTGTGTGGGGTGGGGGAGTGGCACCTCACTTGACAATATGTCAGAATGCTATTCAAACAGAATTAAGTATATATATATATATATTCTAAGCAGTACAGCTCAGTTTTGCCTCTTACATAGGAACAACTGGCAGGAGTCTGCCTAGAAAATCCAGAAGATCAACTCACTTTGTGTGAGTCGAAGCATTGAGAGAAGCGTTGTGTCTCGTGTGGATGTTCTGCTTTGCTCAGGTATTTTCTTCCTTAGTAAGAGTAACTGCAGCTAGTATGTGTCAGAGGATTGTATAAAATGTTTCTACTATATGATAAGGCGAAAGGGAAAAATAAACCTTTCCTTTTACATGTTCTCTATCTCTGTCCTCTTAAATTTATGTTCTCGAGTGTGACCTTGTAGTCAGCAAGAGCGTAGTCGGGTATTCCAAAATAACACCGGCTTCATGTACACGCACCTGCAGACCCTGTTACTCACAGCGATACTGGGAGACCTGTCATTCCAGGCTTGAAGCTATGTTTTGACGTAGAGAGACTCTCCCTCCCTTCCTTATCACCTTAACGTCATTCTTTTCTCACCAAGCTCATAAAATATAAGAATTTGCTCCGTTCAAGAGGTTATTGGGCTTTCTTATACAATCCGCTGGCTGAGAATGTGGTTTCCTGGTGACTTAATTTTGCTGAACTTCCTAACTCAGGTTTAATTCTGTTCATCCCAATGGGTATCAGAGTGAAGAACTACATGTTACTATGAAAATGAGCAGTGTTGCTATAAAGTGGATCCTACTTTAAATAACTCAATTCAGAATATTTTCTGCTCTGAGAGTTTTTAATGGCTCAATATCAACTGTAGGAATTTTGAAAACAGTTGCAAGATACAAAGGTATCAGCCTGCACACTAAAAATTATCTAACCGGGCAGCATGACACTAGCTAGTGTTCTTTGGCTCACAGATCCTCAGTTGGCACACAAAGGATGAACTACCAGCATAATAATTTCAGTCAACTATGACAGTGTGGACTCAGATTAAGCATTCTTTTGTGCTGAAATGTAAAATCACAGTATCCATGAATTAATTTGTGAAGAAGAAAGTAACTGTATTTTGTTCTCATGTGATGAATTCCACTGGTTTTTTTCCTATGTAGATACCTAAACATGACACTAGTAAGCCTTGAGGCCAGTCATGTTAAGCAAGATGGTATGAATACGCTTCTCTAAGTATACTCACACTTTGACTGTCACGTGGGTAGCTGCAGTCTTCGTCCCCTGTGCAGCCCCCC
>JADRCC010099215.1:0-13606 GCA_019843855.1 Hylomyscus alleni
AAAAAAATGCCCAAACAAAGCAGAATCCGCCCCCTCCCCGCCCCACCCCCAAGTACTCTATGGAATTTGTTCTGTGTTGGCCAATTACTACTAGGCATAGGGTCTGCCTTGGATTGTGGTTGATACCCAGTGAAACGCCATTGGAGAAAACTGATTTTCCCTTTGCCAGTCAATATCAATTGCAAATAAATGCTTGATTAGGAGTGGGACACTCTGGCCACCTTTTCCTCAGCATTCGGACCCCATCTGGCTTGACTTCTAAGGTCTCTACATGTTGCAACAGTCTCCCTTCAGAGGAGGGCTTGATGAAGACATCCTATTTAGGGCCACATTGTCCAGTTGTGGATTTGTGTTAATTTTCATCTATTGCAAAAGACGCTTCCATGCTGAGGGTAGAGTGATGCAGTGAACTATGGCTCTAGTGGTATATCATTAGGAGTCATTTTATTCCTGGGCTCCTTAGAGTTCTTCCCTAAGCCCATGACCTAACTAGTCCCAGATTCTAGGCCACTTTAGCAGTGTCCAGTATAGGTTCTGTCTCATGTAGCGGGCCTTAAAGCCAATAAGAAAGTAGTTAGTTATTCCTGAACATTTGTGCCACTGTTGGACCAGTGTATCTTATAGACAGGTTGCTGTTGTAGGTTGCAGGGTTTGTAGCTGGGTTACATATTGATGACTATGTTTCTCCTCCAGGACCGTGCAGAGTACCTTCCAGCACCATGAACACTAATCAGTCAGTCAGTAATGGTGAACTTCTAGTTGGGTTCCAGCTCAATTTTCTCATGTTTGATAATGTAAGTATTGTCTTCAGCAATAGAACCTTACCATCAGCTCATGGGGAGCGACCAATAATTTTTGCAGTAGTCTGATAATTTAGGGAAGGACCATAGAACTCCCTTGGCCAATGACTCAAAATGGAATCCATTCCTGGTACTGGAGGTTTTACTTGGTGGCATAAAATATTCAGTTCGGGCATTGTCTCCCTCATTATATACTGATTCTGTCTGAATTCCTTTCTTATGTGTATATTTTAGGAAGCTTCTACAGTAGTAGGTTTCCATATGTTTTTTTCAAAAGGTTTCAGTGTTGTCCCTCGCCATAATCCCCGTTTGACCTTGTTCTTCCTTCCTTTCCCCATGTAGTCCTCTTAGTTTCTCCTTTAGTCTCTCCATAGTACTAGATTCTATTTACTAGGAGATCCTCTTTTCCCTCCCTAGCCTTTGTGGATATCCAAGCTTTAGTGTTCAGCCCTAAACACATACACGTATAAACATCAGCACTAAATGGATTCAGCAGGCTGTATTTCTACACACTCGAACACACCCCAACGAACACATCCCAACGCTAATTAAAGAATAAAAGGTCATGAATTTGAGGAGTGGGGAGACACTCGTCTCTCCACTGTCTCTCCACTGTCTCACTTTTCCAGTGGGAGGCGGTGCAGGGAGAGAGGGAAGGATGGAAGTGATCTAAGTGCAGCACTCACATAGTAAATTCTCAAAACATAATTTTAAAACGTTAAGCTAAAATATAAATAAAGTATTCCTATCTAAATAAATTACCATCCTGGAAGAATTTTTAGTGCTATGAAAAAAATACTCAACTCAAAATATTACATAGCATTCTATAAAATATAATCTCCATTTTGTTATTGTGTATAGGTTCATGTATGTACAGTTACCTGAAGAGTCTGTAGAGGAAATGTACAAATCCAGCTGAGCAGTGGTGGCGCACGCCTTTAATCCCAGCACTTGGGAGGCAGAGACAGGCGGATTTCTGGGTTCAAGGCCAGCCTGGTCTACAGAGTGAGTTTCAGGACAGCCAAGGCTACACAGAGAAACTCTGTCTCAAAAAAACTAAAACAAAACAAAACAAAACAAAACAAAAAGTACACAAGCACTTCTGTGAAAAAGCCAAGTAGTAAACAGTGGGGGAAAATGCATCACAATTTTTTAAAAACAAATACGGGGCTACTGAGATGGCACAGCCAATAAAGGTGCCTGTCACCAATCCTGATGGCTGAACTCAATCTCCAGAACCTACAAGGTGGAAGAAGAGAACTGACTCCTGCAAGCTATCCCCTGTCTAACACACAAACACGCACGCACACGCACACGCACACGTACACGCATGTACGCACACACGTGCATTGAATTAGGGATAGGCCCCCTATTTTCCTATTATATGGTACTTATTATAAACACAACAAAATTCTCAAAGCAGGAGATTAAAAAAAAAGAGCAACCACAATAGAAGTAACCACTCAAGGGCAGTAGCCTAGGGACTCAGGCTATATATGGTTTATAGCCACTGATCTTCGTACAAACCCTACCAGGCATGACAATGGATTAGGGGTTTAAGGGTCTGAAAATTGCTGAAGGAAGAACCCAGACTCAGATAGTATGCAAAACCAAAGAGCAATTATTCTGCAGAAATAACCAGCATGCAGGGGTTAACCATTCTCTAAAATGGCAACCCCAGACAAAGGCATGCAGACCTCCTTATAAGGAGCTCTCTAGAAGAATTAGGCAATCAAAAATTTTATTGGTGGGTGCTAGGGGGTCACAGGTGATCAGTGGTCTACAGTCCTATGTCATAAGCATTCAATCATGGGATGAAGTAGGGTTGTCCAGCACAGATGGACCGTGCTAAGATATTTCCCCATTTTTATGGTTATCCCCAGACTGTTCTTTGGAAGAGGGTTTTATGATCTTGTTCTGGATTTTATGGTCTGTTCCTAGAGCTGGTGTCTTAGTACCTGGATCTAGTTTCTGGAGCTGGTGCCTTATGGCCTTTTTTAAAATCAGGCCTGGTCCTCAAAATGGAGGCAAATGGGGTCTATATTACCCTTTCAGGGGAAGGACAAGTGAGTTCCTTTAAGGAAAATGACTTTTAAAATTCTTCTAGGGGCTAGAGAGAAGGCTCAGTGGTTAACAGTGCTTGCTGCTCTTGCAGAGGACTTGAGTTCAGTCCCAAACACCCATGTTAGGATATCATAACCCCCAGGGAACCCAGTGCCCTCTTCTGGATTCTACAGGCATATGGACACCATATACATATACTCGAACATGCACACAAAATAAAGGCAAGCCTAAAAACTTACTAATTTGCATGGAAATGGTGAAAACAGGTGCCAGCCTTTCATCAGCACTTTGAACCAGGCACAATTCAGATGACTGTTTATTTAATTCAACACTCCTTTGAAATAGGTACTGCTGTTACACCATTTTATACATAAGGGAAGAATAATCCTAGATCAGAGATCACACATCTACTTAGTAGATATTTCCCTAGGTGCTGTTTAGACCATAAAGCTTTCGTGCAGATCCCGCATAGTAAAGACTTGGTGTGCAGACTCTAGGACTGTTAAAAGAGCAGAACTTTCAGGAGTGGAACCTAGTGAAAGGAAGTTAGATCCACGGGGGAATGCCCTGTGAGAGCATATTGAGATTACAGGCTCTTCCTTCCCTCCTTCTCTCCCTTCGTCCCCCCTCCCTCCATCCTCTCCCCTCCCTGCTTCCCAGCTACTTGAAGTGGTTAATCCTCCTCTGCCATATACTCCTGCTATGATGTGTTATGTCACCATAGACACAAAGCAATGGGGCCATGTGACCATGGACTGAAACTGAAGGAGAATAAATCCTTCCTCTTAAGTTGATTGAGGTGTTTTGTCACAGTTACAGCTGAGGAACACTCCAGGCCTGTCATAGGAATTCAACACTAGTTGAATGTGCTCAGCTATGTTTTTTATTACCTGAGGTTCAGTTCCTAGGAAAGTGGGCTTAAAAGGATACTTAAAAACTAGTAGAAGCCAGACCTTTGCTTGAAACTTTCATCTGGTCTGTGCCCAAAATGGTAACTTTACAGATGTTTTGCTTCTGTTGCTTCTTGCAACTTGGATTGTGTTTATAACTTGCTTTGCTTTTTGAGTAATTCCTCCAAGTTAACTGAATGCTCATTCTTTGTTTCTTAACAGAGTTCATGATCAAGCTCACAGCTGCCAGCAAGCACTCTACTACTGAACTGCACCATCTCTCCAGCCCATGCTTACTCTTGAATAGCCACAAAAATATTCAATGGTATGGCAAAATAAACCTCCATTTCATTTAGATATTTATGGTATTTTTTTTGCCACTTAAATTATTTTATGTAGTTGAGTATGATTTTTTTCCTAAGGAATTCTATGTATCTCAACTTAAAGAGTCTTCAACTTTTATGTTATACATAATTTCCTGTAGTTTTCAAAGTTGCTTTAATAAAAAGTTTAACGTTGAAACAGTTGTGGATTTACATGTAGTTATGTGAATACATGTATCCTTTACCTTTTTTCCCAAATGACAATATCTTCTAATGGACATTGGCTTCTGCTGCTCCCTCGCTGGGGGCCGGTGGCAGTCCCAGCTTCCGGCTGCCGCCCCTCCCCTCCTGTTGTGTAATCGTTCCTAGGCCCCCCCCCCCCACCTGTTCGATATTTTAACTTTTCCCCCTTTCCCTTTAGTTCCGGACGCTCCGGGAGGAGGAGAAAGGTTCCTTCACAAGACTGGACGTTCCCTCCCCGGGGGAGGGTGTGGTGTCCCGGGGCCTCTGGGCTTCAGGTGAGGCCTGGGATGCGCGGCCTGGCGCGGGGGAGGTGACGGGCGGACCCAGATCCGGGGTAATTTGCATCGCCCTCCCCCCAGCCCGGGTGGGGATTGGCCGGGCAGCGGCGGAGGGTGGTGCGGGGCCTCAGAGCCGCCAGCCCACCGCAGCCATCATCAAGGTCACCAGCTCCTGCGCGCCATCCGCAAAGGAGATGTCTCGGAAGATGGCTGGCGGTGTGGACGGCCCCATCGGGATCCCGTTCCCGGACCACAGCAGCGACATCCTCTGCGGCCTGAATGAGCAGCGGACTCAGGGGCTACTGTGCGACGTGGTGATCCTTGTGGAAGGCCGTGAGTTCCCCGCTCACCGCTCAGTGCTGGCCGCCTGTAGCCAGTACTTCAAGAAGCTGTTCACATCGGGAGCTGTCGTGAACCAACAGAATGTGTACAAGATCGACTTTGTGAACGCTGAGGCGCTGTCGGCGCTCTTGGACTTCGCCTACACCGCCACACTCACGGTCAGTACTGCGAATGTGGGCAACATCCTGAGTGCAGCACGGCTGCTAGAGATCCAGGCCGTGAGCCACGTGTGCTCCGACCTGCTGGAGCGCCAGATTCTGGCGGTTGATGATGTGGGTGATGCGGGCCATTCCGATGGCACCACAGACCAGCGCAACCTCCAGCGTGCCAAGGAGTACCTGGAGTTCTTCCGCAGCAACCCCATGAATAGCCTGTTCCCCACCGCCTTCCAGTGGTCAGGCTTCGGTGTCCCTGACGACGGCCTGGACACCACCCAGGAGGCCGTGACTGCTGCTGTGACTGCTGTGGCCGCAGATGACTGCAATGGCTTGGACGTCTATGTCCCAGGACCCCTGACCAATCGGCCCCCAGCAGGCAATGGAGAAGAGGGTAAGAGCACCCCAGGGCTGTGGCGTGAGCGGAATGAAGATGCCCCGTCCGGAGGGCTCTTCCTGATACCGCCTACTGCCCCTGCGGCCACCGCGCAGGCCAGCCACTATGGCCGTGCAGGGGCCCACACCAATGAGGAAGAAGCGGCGGCGCTCTCCAAGTTTGCCCTCGAGCCATGCGACTCCGCGGGCTTCCTGTCTTCTGCAAAGGGCAAGGATGGGGACACTGCTGGAGTGGGCGGGCTAACAGCCAGTATGCTGCTACAGCAGATGATGTCATCGGTGGGCCAGGCGGGAGACAATGTGGAGTCGCACACCAACGACCAGGGCGTCATGGACTACTGCCTGAACTACAGCAGTGGAGCCCATGAGGGTGATGTGGACTCGGCCTGGTCACAGAAGGCCGATAAGAAAATCCGGCCCAAGGCTTTCCAGAAGTGTCCCATCTGTGAGAAGGTGATTCAGGGTGCGGGCAAGCTGCCCCGTCACATCCGCACGCACACAGGCGAGAAGCCCTTTGAGTGTAACATCTGCAAGGTTCGATTCACCAGACAGGACAAGCTGAAGGTGCACATGCGGAAGCACACCGGAGAGAAGCCATACCTATGCCAGCAGTGCAGCGCAGCCTTCGCGCACAACTACGACCTGAAGAACCACATGCGGGTGCACACGGGGCTGCGGCCGTACCAGTGTGATAGCTGCTTCAAGACCTTCGTGCGCTCCGACCATCTGCACAGACACCTCAAGAAGGATGGCTGCAATGGGGTCCCCTCGTGCCGCAGCTACAAGCCTCTTGAGCAGGGTGTGCTACCTGATGCCCCCACCACTGCCGCCCCCACCACTGCCGCCGCTGCCGCCGCCGCCGCCGCCGCCGCTGCCACCGCTGCCACCGCTGCCACCGCCACCTTCGCCACCTTCGCCACCTTCACCACCATCTCCGCAGCCGCCGCAGTCGCAGCCGCCGGGGCCTTCGTGGCCCCCAGGCTCCGGGACGCCCCGCCCAGTGACCAGGAGAAGCACTTTAAGGACGAGGAAGAAACCAGCCCCGACGACGACGACTTGGGCCGCATGAATGTAGCTGGCAGCGGAGGAGACGATGTGCCACCGCCAAGGGTAACTTCTCAACCTGACTCGTATTAAAATAAACCAAAACCAGCCAACCAAAAAAAAAAACCTAAGAACAGAGAGAAACTACCACCCACCCCCAGCACCAGAAGTAAGCAGTTCTCTGTCCAGATGCCCTCCATCCACGTGCGGACATGTGTGCGTATATACACTATGGCCGCTGGTGCCTGCCTTTCTCCGATCCCCATCTGCTCCTGTGCCTCTCGCCCCATCCACCAAGGGGTCCCACCCAGGGGCCCAGCCTGCTCCTGGCTGAGGCGAGGGTGATGAGGACACCAGGACAGGCGCCTGCCTCCTTGCTGGTTGTTTTTTGTTTTTTTTTGGGGGGGGGTCTTAGACAGATCTTAAATGCTCTGTCCACTATGACTGGATGTTAAAATGGTCCCTGGCTCCCCACCCTCCTTCCTCAGGGCACTTACTAAAGAAGGGGGTGTCCCCTCAGCCTGCCTCCCCACTTTTGGCCTCACATCTCTGTACGTCCACCCTGGCCACCACTAGCATAGAAATCTAATTATTCCCAAGCCTGGATAACCAGAGCGGGGATTTGGGGAATCACTGGGGTCCCTGCCACCCTCCTTCATGGCACTTACACCCAGACAGGGCCCTCGGGGCCACTGCTCAGGGTGACTCTGGCCATGCCCCCACCCCGGAGACTGAAAATTCGTCGTCATGCCACGCCCTACTTTTTGAGGCACTTTTTAAATCTATTTCCCGTTTTCCTCCTTAAAGACAGTTTATATAGAGATAAATAAAATATTCTTTTCCCTAGAGGAGCCGGCAGCAGTTTTGGGTGGACGTAACCAAGATCAGAGGTAACCCCAGGGACTCAGGCAGAGACAGGCGAGGGAGTGAGAGAGGCCACAGCTTAATGTCACGAAATAGGAATAAAACCCCAAGATTTTAGTAAGCACAAAGGCAGAACATCAGCAAAAGCAGTGACAGCCAGGTGGGGATCTTGGCACTTTGTAATTGAACGGGTACTTTTCATTCTTATGAAATGTTTACAAGTTGCACCTAGCTTCTATGAAAAATTGAAGAGAGAGCGAGAACAGTGGGAAGTAACTAAGTCATAATATTTTTGTATGAAATAAAAGAATCCCCCTCCAAAAGAAAATGGACATTAATATAATCTGTTAATCTGATTCGTGTTTCTTTCCTAGTTATAGGTACACTCATATATGTGTATGAGTTTATGTCTATGAAATTTTATCTCGTGTAGGTTTGTGAATCCATGACCATCATATTTGGGATACAGAATGTTTAACACTACAGAGATTCCTTAAATGTTGTCCTTTTATAACCATATCACCTCTACCCCCTTATACTCCATGCTTATCCTTAATACTTAAAAAAAATAAATCTCTTATACATCTCTATAATTTTGTACTATCAAAAATGTTGCATTACCACCTCTGGTCCCACACCCCACAGCTCCCCATCATGGTCCCTCTGGCCTGAACCCAGCTCACTTTGCCTTTGGTTGCTCATGTCATAACCATTCCATTCCTCTGCTTCAAGGTGTAGGCCCTGAAAGGAACTGTATACCTGTCCTGCCCCCCTGACCACTTCTGCCTCCACCTCAGTGTACTGTGACTGTTCGACAAGGTTGCTCTGGCCCAGGCTGAGAAATTGACTCCACCCTTACCCTGACCCCTGGCATGTTCCACATCTGGTCCTGTGTAGGCACCAACCCCAGGTGTGGTAAGTAACCTGCCCATCCGAACCCCTTAGCCACTGGCCTCTGGTCTGGGGCTCCATAGTCACTTGACTCGGACACTCTGTCCTTGTCTCTGCCCAGAGCCTAGACCCCTTAGCATGGGTTTTGCCACCTCAAAGGTCTCCCAAGCTATAATCCAACTTTGGAATCCTGACCTGGTGGGTTAAAAATCCATACTAAAACACAACTAACAATGTAAATCCATATGCCCAGGTTACAGCACAAAAACTAGATAAATTAAACCAGTATCTAATGGTTCTTCAAATCACCAATCTTATAATAATGTTCCTAAAGAGAACAAGTTACAAGAAATTAAAGACACAGAATTCTAAAGGACAATACATGTTCAACAAGCTCAAAACATTAAGAGAAGGCACAAATAGCTACATGAATGAAAATAAAGACAACAGGAATAAAATGATGGGAGTCCAAGTATACAAAAACACAGCTCAGCAAAACAAGGAACATTAAGACTGTAAATTCTCAGTCCAGCTATCTCTGATTTAGAATCCCTTGTAGGGGAGTTAGTCGGTTGGTTGTGGGTCATAAGTGGCGGTTGTGTCACTTTTACATTGCTCTGTTGTTTTATACATTTGTTGAAGTGGGTTCCTTTTGACTTTTCTCTTTTGAGCCTATTATGATATTCTGTTTTCTGCCTAGGGGAACATTTGGATGAAGTTCAGCTAAGGGAACTAGGGAAACTCAGTGATGATTATTGAATGGCTTGCTGAAATCTCATCTTGGCTATGTGTCAACAGGATCAAAACCTTAGTCATTCCTTAGATTATATGAACATGCTGTAAAAGGGATATCAAATTTCAGACCCAGTGAAGTCTGTCTACTATCTGGAGCTATTAGAAAATCTTAACGAAATGGATGATTTTCTAGATACCACTTACTAAAATCAAATCAAGATCAGGAAAACTATTTTTTTGTTTTTTGTTTTTGTTTTGTTTTTGTTTGTTTTTTCGAGACAGGGTTTCTCTGTGTAGCACTGGCTGTCCTGGAACTCACTTTGTAGACCAGGCTGGCCTTGAACTCAGAAATCCACCTGCCTCTGCCTTCCAAGTGCTGGGATTAAAGGCATGCGTCACCACTGCCCAGCTATTTAAATAGCCCCATAACCCCTAAAGAAATAGAAGCAGTCATTTAAACTCTCCCAACCAAAAAAAAACAAAACAAAACAAAAACGGGTCAGCTGGTTTTAGTGCAAAATTCTTCTAGACTATCAAAGAAGAGCTAATTAATACTATTTTTTTAGTTTCATTTTTAAAAAAATAATAAAGCTTATTCTTTTAAGGTCTATAAAGAATAGGGGCTCACAGAGACTAAACTGCCCACTAGGGAACCTGCATAGGCCTAATCCAGGCTTTCTGCACCTACCTTACAGTTGTATGGCTTGGTGTTCTTGTGGGACTCCTAACAGTGGGAGCAGGCGCTGTCTCTGCATACTCTGTTGCCTGCCTTTGGGACCCTTTCCTCCTACTGGGCTGCCCTATCTAGCCTTAATAGAAGATGCGTCTAGTCTTAGTGCAACCTGATATGCAATGGCTGGTTGATATCCATTAAGACTGGCCATTTTCTGAAGAGAAATGGAGGAGAGGAGGTGTTGATGGGGAAGTGAGATGAAGGAGAGGAGGGAGGGGAAACGGGAGTTGGGATATAAAATAAATAAAAAACAAAATAACAAATCTTATTTTCAAATACTAAAAATATAATTTTCAAGATTTCAAATAAGTTATTTTTACTGTGTACCTTTAAAGCCTTGGAAACATAAGACTAATCCAAACCCCAAGTCAATAGATGGGGAGAAATAATTAAGAGCAAGGAAGAAATTAAGGAAATAGAAATGAAAAAATACAAAGACTCAATGAAGAGTTGGTTCTTTAAAAAGATAAGATTGACAAACCTTAAGCCTAAGTAACCAAAAGCAAGAGAAAGAAGACCCAAACTAAGACAATTGGAGTCAGAAGGGAGACATTATACAGACTGAGATGGTTATATTTAGGAACATACATGTGTATATAGTATGAGTGTAACAATTAACTTTAAAAGAGGCCATGAATTTAAAAGAAAGTAAGGAAGGATAGGGTAGAATTTGGTGGTAGGAAAGGGGAGGAGGAAATGATATAATCTCAATTTTTTTTTTTAAGAAGTGAAAATAAAGACAAAAAGAGAAATTACACACTGGTATCCTGGTGTAATAGGTATAGAATTTCTCAGTAGATGCAGGCACACCATATTCAAAATCACATCAAAAAATTATTCATGATCAAGTTATTTTCCTACCTGAGACTGAGGTATGATTTGCCACACCTAAATCAATAAATGTAATACAGCGCATAAATGGACTCAAAGACAGAAATCACATGATCAAATGGACAGAGTAAAAACCTATAGATAGCTTCATATAAAATGAAGACAAACTCAAATGCATTGCTACTAGAAACAAGGTTGGTCATATTCTCTACTACTAATTAATAACAGTACTTGAAGTCTTACCACTAAGACAAGGAAGGATATTAGATACAAATAGGGAAAAGTCAACATGCAGACAAGTGAAACTAGATCTTTATCTAGTTTCATGTGACCAAAACACACACACACACACACACACACACAGAGAGAGAGAGAGAGAGAGAGAGAGAGAGAGAGAGAGAGAGAGAGAGAGAGAGAGAGAGAGAGAGAGAGATCAATTCCAAAGAGATTGAGGATCTCAACCTAAGACCTCCTACTCTGAAATTTCTATAGCAAAAGGTAGGGAATATGTCTCAGCATATGGTTACAGATAGAGGTGTTCTCAATAGGAATCTGATAGTACAGGAAATAAAACCGACAATTGAGATCTCATGAAAATAAAAAGGTTTTATGTAACAACACTATCAACTGGACAATTAGCCCACAGAATGGGAGAAAGTCTTTTCAAACTATGCATCTGTCAGAGGATTAGTGTCTGGAGGATATAAAGAATTTTTATTTTGTTTCTGGAGTATATAAAGAATTTTTATTTTTGTTATCTTTGAGATGTTTTCAGGGCTCACCTCTCCTGGTAAAATCTAAACATCAAGAAAATCAACAACCCAATTAAAATGATCTAGAGCACTCAACATAGAGTTCTCAAAAGAAACCCTACAAATGGCTAAGGAAACACAAGACTGTTCAACATCCTTTGCCATCAAGGAAACATAGATTCTCGCTTTTCAGTTTTCATTTCACTGTAGTCAGAATGGTTATCATCAAGAATACCAGTGACATGGACGTGGAGGACAGATTCCTTTATTGTCTAAGTCTTAGGAAAAATTGCAGACGAGTCAGGGACTAAGAGATGGAAGACAGGAAGGGCTGCAAAATTCCATCCTCGAGACTCAGTATAGCCATTGCAATGATGAACTCACAAAAAAACTGCATTTAGCCTGCTCAAAACTGGTCCTGTCAACTGTCAGTCACAGAAGGGGGGGTTCATGAGCCTCTCTCCCTGTATTGCCAATCTATTGGCTATTGGCAAAGTTTGGAGAGAGGAGCAATCACTGTCTTCAGTTGTGTACTCATTGGTGAGGCTATCAGGCTCCAACAAATAGGTTAAATGGTTTCATACCCATTGTCATACAGGTGGCCCCCATTGTACTCAGTAGATCACAAAACAGACATGATGCGAGAAAGAGATTTGTAGGAAAGAAGTGGTGTTCGCAGAGTTGATTTGGGAGATGGGAAAGTGTGGGAGGTTAGTGTAGTCAGTTTGTGAAATGTAATACTGTCAAAGCACAACTTTGTTTGCTAATAAAGAATTATATAAATAGAATCAATACATTGAAAGTATTTCTAAGTAGCTTTTCATGTTGTGAATGTACCATAGTTTTTAAAAGTCTCTCAGCTATTGAAACAGTCTGTGGTTTCTGGTTCAGAGCTCTTAGGGACAGAGTTGTCTTGAACATTTGTTTACAGGCTTTTGTGTGGACATGAGCTGCTTTTTTTTTTAAATCTCTGGAATAAATGTCTAGAGGTTCAATGGCAATGTTATATCAGTATGTATTTAGCTTAGTTTTAAAATAAACTGTCAAATACTTTTGCAGAATTACTGGACCACTTTACACCACTGTCAACAATGTGAGAGTGATCCAGCTCCCCACATTCTCATCAACATGTGTTATTGTTGCTTTAAGAAAATGAGTTAAGCATTCCATTTATTGAGAATTAATTTACCATACAGTGCATTACTTAGATATGTAGTATTCAGGTTTTAGTAGATATACAAGGCTGTATATCAGTTACCACTAATTCCAGAACATTTCCATTACCATAGAAAAAGAAGCCCAATATTCATTTTCATCTCTCCACTATGGACTTACCTAGTCTAGATATACCAAATAAATGGGATTTTTATAATACATGACCTTTGGTTTGACTTCTTTCATTTAGAATAGAATTTCAAGGTTTCTCCATATTCTACCAGCCTTCAAATTAATTTCAGTTATTGTGCCTTTAAATTTCAGAATTTCTTTTCATTTTCTGTTTATAATTTCAAAATTATTGTTTAATATCTGTTGAATAAAACAGGTTTTTTGAAATATATTTTATTAGTTCTTTGAGTATTTAATATACACCTTGGTCATTTTCACCCCCTTCCCCAACTCCTTCCAGATTATTTACCAATAGTTTCTCTGGTGGGGTGGGTCCACCTTCCCTTTCCATGCAGGACTCTAGTCTAGCTTAGGCTTGCATAGGTCTTTTGCATGCTGTCACAGCCACTGTGAATTGATATGCATAACTAAATGAACATAATATTAACTTGACATTTATACTCATATACTAATTAATATATTAATAAACCTTTCTACCCTCACTAGAAAAGCTTCGCTTTTTAGTAGTTAGTAACACAGAGGCCCACAACTGACTATGTTGTAGAGAAAGAGAGACTGAGAATTTCTTATTCTAGTCTTTTCTACATCAAATCCATTATGGTATATATTTCATATGATTTCCATGGTTTTATAATTGGTAGGATTTGTTTTATGGCCCAAGAAGCAATCTAGGCTCCTGTCTTTTATACATGTGTTTCCATTCATCTGAATTCTCTGCATTAATTTGAGAACTAACATTTGCACAAGAATTCCCCATTCAAAAAAAGAAAGAAACAAGCCCAGCAGGGGTGGCGCACCCCTTTAATCCCAGCACTTGGGAGGCAGAGGCAGGCAGATTTCTGAGTTTGAGGCCAGCCTAGTCTACAGAGTGAGTTCCAGGACAGCCAGGGATACACAGAGAAACCCGGTCTCAAAAAA
>JADRCC010099227.1:0-15066 GCA_019843855.1 Hylomyscus alleni
ATATATATATATATATATATATATATATATATATATATATATATATACAGAGAAACAATGGCTACTGCTATTTACTATATGTCTATTGTTAATCTGGCTCCATGGTAAGTTGTTGTTTATACATTTTATATTTTAACCGTGAAAAATAAACCCTAGTAGTACACTCTGTGATTAATCTCATCTTGTAGTTGAGCAAGTTAAGGCTAGGAGTTTACAACCAACTTGCTTTAATGTCATAGAACTAGTATACAAGACAGTAGGACTTAAAATATCATTTAGTACATGAAACAATTTTCTTCTAAAATAGGTCTTCTAACCCTAACACACTTCAACTCTAAGCCTGGCCTACTTCAACCTCCTTCAACATGGCAAGAAAGCTGAGAGGAAGAATAAGACTTGGAAAGGAAGTTATACACGTGTGAGCTTTGTTAAGTCTCTCCTCAAAGAGGACATGCTCAGGGTACCAGTGCTTAGAGGTTTAGTAAAATGGTCAAATGATGCAGTTGGTGTAGAACTGAATTAAAATTAAACCTGCATAATGCAAAACTCCTTGCTATTATCATCAAGAGTGGGGGTTTAAGTAGTCTAAATTAAATAAATACAAATATAACCTAGCAGTAGCTTAAATAAAAATGGCAATGTAAGCATATGAAGAGTTGATAGTCACTTACAGCTGATTACATTTAATCATATGATAAAACAACATTTGAATCATTTTAATGGACAACTTGCTAAACTTTACATTTATATGTATATGTGTGTATGTATATGTATAATGTATATGTGTGTGTGTACGTATGTAGTAACTATGTAAGTATATGCATATACTGCTGCTTTTCTACACTCTCACTGCTTTACTTGTAATGGTGAACATGAATGATGACAGGGGCCTCTTCCCCTTGTTCCAGACTTAAGTGGAAAACATACAGTTTCATCTCATCCAGTAAAATCTTCTAGTTTTTCTTTTTAAATTTATTTTGTATTAGATATTTGCTTTATTTACATTTCAAATGATATCCCCTTTCCCGGTTTAGCTTCCAGTTTTATAAAGGCATTCTCTATCAAGTTAACAAAATTCCCTATACTCAGGATCTGCTGAGGTTTTTTTCTCTCTCGAAGATGAGTGTTAAATTTTGCACAATTGTCCTTCCTTTAGCTCACTGTCTCACTTTTGCCATCACTAAATCAGATAATTAATCAGAGGACAATTATTCCTTAGCCGGTAAAATGGAAATTGATAACTCTTAATAACGTTGTTTTATTATTTTTAAAATCCAGCATGGTAACAACACTGGAGAGGAGTTTGTATGATTCTCTATCTGCTCCCTGACCAATAGTTTCTAATCAATAGCTTCAGCACTTCTACACAGAGGCCCATATATATTAGTTTCCTAAAACATAAATCTATCTCACCCCTCTAGAACCTTTTAGAATCTCATGTTTTCTTTGGGACAAATTACAAATTCTTTAATATGGTAGTTTGCATCTTCAATGATCATCCCTGGATCTCCCTCCTGTGCTCCTAACAAAGTCACAGAAACTATAGTTAATTTGCTGCACTGTTTTAAAAAGAAGTCTCCTTGTAACTCTATCTGGCTTTTCGTTTTAATGATCAATTCAACTTTAGCATTGCTCTCATCCAAGGAGCCTTTTACTTCTAAGTACCCTATTCTACTTCATATTGCATGGTGGTGTTTTTTGCTAATACTATGCTTTTGATAATAACAGACGTGTAGTATCATTATATTATGTCCATGTATCTGTGTAACTTTAATTTTTCAAATCCTATTTTTAATGATGGTTCTTAAATGCATTAACTTCCCTTTTAGCCTACCACTCAACAGAAGTAGTAGGAAATAAAGGATACAGAGAAATGGACCTGTTTAGAAAGGTTCCTCGTAGCAACTCCTGTCTGTGTTTTCTAAAAATCAGCAGTTCAGTTCACAGGTTTGCTCGATGCACTCTCAAACACTTCATGGATACACCAGCAGTCCAGTTTGGCAGAGTTGGGTTAGTAAACATGAATCAGCTGCAGTGACATGACCTAGCAGAGATAGTCAGGCCTCAACCTTGGCTTGAATCAGCAGAGGGGACCAACAGGACCACCAGGAGTAAGCTGTGCATCTCTTGGGGAAGCAAAGATCAGTGAAGATGCGAGCGAGACCCCCCAAAGGTTGCACAGCTAGCTGTACCAGCAAGTCAAGCTCTCTTCACTTCACTTCACTCTACTAAGTCCTATTTATATCCTCCAAACATCATGTGCTCTCAATGTGCCTTGCCTCAGCAAATGCATCAAATCAGCCCGAGTGCCAACAAATGGAGCTCAACTACACAATATAAGGCAGATCAGTACATGTATGTTGTTAGCAAAGAATCCTTCATCACATGTCCTTTCCTGTGTTTGCTTTAGCAGAATATTCTCTCTCCTTTTCTGCTCAGTGAAACATTCCTTCACAAGTCTTTCACCTGCAACCCCTTCAAGAAAACACTCCTTCTTGTGTTTGCCCCAGCAAGAACATCATCCAACACAACTGACTCTCCAAAAAACCCTTAAGTTTCCACTTCATATCGGTGTAATTGGGTATGTGCAGGTGCATCTGTGTATGGGGTTGTATATGTTTGTGCACATATGTGGAGGCCAGAGGACAACATCTGATATTATTGTTCAGATCTATTCACACTGTGTTCGAAGACAAGAGTCTTTCATTGGTCTGGGGCTTACTCAGTAAGCTATGCTGAAGAGCTCCAGGGATCTGCTCAAATCCTCTTGTCTCCAATCTCTGCTCTGGGATTAGTGGAGCACACTATTGCACATAGTTTTGCTTGTTTTAAAACATGGGTTCTGGGAATGCAACTTTGATTTCTATATTTGTAGATCAAGACCCTTATTGGCTGAGTCGGAGCCATCAGCCCAGCTCAATGATGTTATTTTGAAGTCCAGTAATATACTGCATTTTGCGTTTTTCCTTTTGGTCTATTCTAGCTATGTCTTTTTCAGTATATTCCCTTCCCCCACCTGACACAACAGAGAGAGAGAGAGAGACAGAGAGAGAGAGACAGACAGAGAATGTGTTTCTCGATAGGTTTTAAGATTGTTTTTCCTTAATCCTATGAAGATTATATTTGACATTTTAATAGATATTGCATTAAATCCCTAGATCATTTTGGATAGAATGAGTATTTTAACAATACTGAGGCTTTCAACGAATGGGCAAGAACAATTGTTCTACTTTTTCATGTCCTCCTCAATTTTTTAAATTATTATCTCAAGTTTTTAATATAGACATCTTTCACATTTTGCTTCAATTTGTGTCTGGTTATTTCTGGTAGCTACTGCACAGGGGAATTACTCTCTTGGCTTCCATTTCATATAGTTCTGTATTGGTATACAGAAACACTACTGATTTTTGTTATTTTAATATTAGGTGTGAATGACTGACCAGCCTCAAAATCATCTGAAAATAAATTAATGATTTATATGTAAGATCCAATTTTACAAAACTGCTAGAAGAAAGTGGGAAATCTTTCAAGATATGGAAATGGCTGAGGATATTTTAGACAAGACTTTAAAAGCACAGCACACAAAAGCTAAAACAGACAACAGTCGCATTGACTAAAAAAGCCTCACTATAGTAAAGAAACAATCAAAAGAATGTAGAGATTTACAGCATGGGAGAAAATACCAGCAAATTATACCTATGATAAGAGGTTACTAGGAGTTTAGAACTCCATAGTAAAATTGAAATGTCCTGATGAAAAATGGGCAATAGCCCTAAATAGATATTTCTGTAAAAGAAGACATTAAAAATGGTCAATAGGTTTGCAAAAAGTCAACATTACAATCAGGAAAATCAGAATCAAAGCCATTGCTGCTATATACTTTAACACACACATACACACAAGTATGTATATATAAATACAAACTTCTGAGTTCATTTAGTGTTGCTCACAGAGATGTTTATGTCTGACTAGTTGGATTGGGATCACCTATCAGGGGCCTCATTCTTGGAGGAGACTGACTAGCACTTTCTTAGTTTCAATAACTTAATTATCTGTCGGGTTGTACTCTGTTTCTCCTTTTGGACTGCGCATTCCTTCAGGACAAGAATCAAATCTCCTTTATTTGTTAATTTAGTAAGAAAGATCCAAAAATGGCCTTTTACTCTGAGTCTGTATTATGAAGTTGACATTCACTAATTAATGTCCCTCAATGTATGGAAGGAATTCCTACATTGGCCCTGCATGTGGGCTCTGCTATATTCCTCACCAGAGGAACTGCTGCAGTCAATTGCTCATTGCAAACTGAACCTTCCTCTTTTCTTCTCTTTTCTCCATTTACAACAAATGAGCTGAAGAGCAGTAATTATGAGACTCTATACTATAATTACTGTAACGCTTAACTTTGTACTGACATCTGTAAAAGAAATAACTCTTGGAATTTATGAACAATGATGTGTTTCCTACCTTTCTTTAACATGAATCTTTTAACTTTAAAAAAAAATTATCACTTTTGACACCTGTCTTAACACTTTTGAAATATCAAAATTTTATGTTTAGGGAAAATCATGATACATAAAAAGCTGTACACTGGATTCCATTATAAGGTAATCTGCTAGAAAATCTCTGGAAACTTATCACTTAAAGATTTCTTGACCCTGTGACTGGAAAGATAGGTAGGTGCTAGCGAGGTATCCAGGGGATTGCAAATGTTTATCAGGAGTCCACTCTACCTAAGATACCTGTATATAAAAGTTCAAAAATGGGCTGGGCGGTGGTGGCACATGCCTTTAATCCCAGCACTTGGGAGACAGAGGCAGGAAGATTTCTGAGTTCGAGGCCAGCATGGTCTACAGAGTGAGTTCCAGGACAGCCAGGGCTACAGAGAGAGACCCTGTCTAGAAAAACCAAAAAAAAAAAAAAAAAAAAAGTTCAAAATGGCAAAAAAACAAAACAAAACAAAGAAATATCAACTTCAGCGCATTCAGAATCACTGCCTGTAAATAGCAGGTGGTGTGAAGAATACCTACTGAAGGTAGATAGATGATGCCCTGGCTAGTTTTGTATCAACTGAACACAAGCTGGAATCAGGTGGGGTGAGAGACTCAATTGACAAGAGAGACTCCATAAGATTTGCTTGTAGGCAAGTCTACAGAGCATTTTCTTAATGGGTGATGGATGTGAGAGAGCCCAGCTTATTATGTGTGGTGCCATCCCTTGGCAGGTGGTCCTGTGGTGTATAACAAACAGGCTGAGCAAGCCCCGAGGAACAAGCCAGTAAGCACTTCTCCTCCTTGGCCTCTATGTCAGTTCCTGCATTTAGGTTCTTTCCTTGAGTTCTTCCTTGACCTCCTATGGTGGTGGAATGTAGCCTGAGAGTTATAAGATGAAATGAGCCCTTTCCTCCACAAGTTGTTTTAGGTCATGGTGATTATCACATCACTAGACACTGTAAAACAGGTGATATGCCTGTTGCCTCCTCTTATGAGCCTTATTTCTAACATTTGAAGAAATTGTACAATGTCTATTTGGTACAGCTATTATAAAAGTACAAATTAAAATGTGTAATGGGAATAGTACACTGACTTAAAATAACACAACTTCCAAATAGTAGATACAATTATCACTAAATATGTTTTGTTTCAGGACTTACTTTGTAGCAGTATCAAATAAGTTGTCGGCTATAAAGGCCTAGTAGGGGGATGGGAAGATGGTTCAGTTCTTAAGAGTATTATGCAAGCATAAGAGCCTGAGTTTAGAGTTCTCAACACTTACAAAAAAGTTGGATGTTGTTATGTGCTAAGCTAAGTTCAGTCCTGGGGTTTTAGGAGGTGGAGACAAGATGACTGTGAAGCCTTGCTGGCTACTAGCCTAGCGCCAGGTTCAGTGAGAGAGCCTGGCTCAGGGAACTAAAGTAGATGACAGAGAAGGACACTTGACTTCCTCTCATGGTTTCCACACATGAGCAGAACAGAGGGTGCATACACAGAAATGCAATGTCAACAATTATATTTATTATAACTATATAATATTTGTATTATTTCTACTAAGTTTTGTATGTTCCACTAGATAAACTTTTCTGACATTTTCTGAGTACCTAGTGAGCTGATGCAATTCTAAGGACTTTACAGACATTAACTAATTTGATCCTCACAGTGCTTTAAAATTGATATTACTATCTTCATTTTGTAAGATGGGAAAATGTGCCAGAGTGGTTAAGTGATCAAATGTTACTAGAGGGCAAACTGATATGTGAACCCAAGCAGTCTGGCTATAATCATGACCTTTACGCAAAGCACATGAAATGAATCATTTGGTGATGGTTTCTGCATTACACAGGCATCTGTTTAATTTAATCAACTGGTATGTAATGAGTTATGAACACATTATAGGAAATGTGACTGTTTTCTAAGAAAGAAATCAATTACACACTTAGGGATGTCATTAAAAGAGATCAGAAAACTGTGTGCCACAGAGTTGATATTTTCATCACTAGTCTCACAAAGTAATATATATCTGTGATTTTTATGCGAGAATATTTAGATGGCTTGAAATCCATCTTTCTCAGATCCCTTGCCCAGGCCAATAAAAGGTTATTTTCACCTCTTCATGTAAATGGTTATATATGGAGGAGTCATTACCAAGCAAGAAAGAGTTCTGTTTGCTTACTGAACAGTAAAGATCCTGTAGCTAAGGCCTTTATGGTTCTAAGAAACAAAGGAAAATACCTTTGCAATCCCAAAGGACATGTGGCTTCTAAGAAACATCTATATGACACTTAGGACAAAAGTTGAGAATTGGTTGTTTGCAGTGAATAGAAAACAACTCAAACCTCATATAGGAAATGGAGGGTAACGAGAGAACCTGGGCCCCACCATATCAGCAAACAAGTAGTTTCTGGCTCATTCTTTTCTTTGTTCACCATGCCTAGAATGTAGTATGTGCCTGATTACCAATCTGTGTTGTCAGCCTGCATCCTTCTCGTTATCTATGTGAATATCAAAGTGTTTAAGAATGGGGCCCTCATGCTCTGTTCAAGCTATATTTCTTAGTTGTTTTTCACAGTTAACAAATGAACTCTTCAACTCCTGGGATAGGAAACGTGATTGATTCAGCTTGAATCAGGTCCTGGTTTACTTGTGGATTTGGATCACATAGTACATAATGAGTTGTCGTATAAGCGCAAGGGGGAGAGGAAAAGAGCATCTTGATTACAGGAAACTTTCACCTAGAAACTCATCTTTAATTGTCTTACTGCATCTCTAGTCTTGGGAAGATTGATCGTCATGAATGTCTACAGCCGAATTTTATATACCACTGTGCATGATAAGGCTTTGTAAATACTTTAAGTTTCATTGCAGTGGATTTCCATAATTCAGAATTTGCTAAAGTAGTTCTGAATTTATCTAAGTTAACATAGTGTGTATGTTCACACTACCACATTTTACTCTTAAAAGAGGCCTTTAGAAGATGAATCCTTTGGCCACTGTGCCTATTCACATATGCTTAAAGTTCATACTTTGAATATTTTTTAGTAAAGCACAAAGGTACAGCAATACAGTTTTAAGATGAATGAATGATGTAGATTTGATTATTATTTGTTACTTTAAGGATCATATAATGAAGATTTGACTTATAAGAAGTTGGATGTTGGGTGACTTTCTCCAGCTGGGAAGCATAGGCCTCACAAGTGGCAGGGCAGCCGGACAGGATCCTCTCTACCTCTGTCTATACCTAGGAGTGATGGCAGTGGATCTGCAGCCCTCTCTGCCCCTTCCCTGCACGCAGAGAGCCTGCCTTCAGGGTGTGCTTTAACCCAGGGACTCGAGATCTGCCATTCTCTCTCTGGTGACTTTCTAAGGTGGGATCAGCTGGGAGGCACAGACCTCACAAGTGGAAGGGAAGCCTGGTCAGGATCCTTTCTACCTCAGACCACACCTAGGAGGGACAACAGATCCACAGTCCTCTCTGCACCTTTCCTGCAAGTGGAGAGCCTGTCTCCAGGATGTGCTCTGACCCCAGGACTCAGGACAGACAACTGATCCACAGCCATCTACACCCGGGTTTTACTAGAGGAGAGCTGATCTCCCAGAAATGCTGACACCAGCTTACAGACCCAGAGGAGGAACAAGTTTTAGTCAGAGATAGCAAGAACATCTAACACCAGAGATCAACAGATGGCAAAAGGCAAATGCAAGAATCCCACCAAAAGAAACCAAGACTACTTGGCTTGATCAGAACCTAGTACTCCCACCACAGCAAGTCCAGGATATCCCAAAACACTAGAAAAGCAAGATTTAGATCTAAAATCATATCTCACGATGGTGCTAGAAGAATTTAAGAAGAACATGAATAACTCCCTTAAAGAAATACAGGGGAACACAGGTAAAGAGGTACAAGCCCTTAAAGAGGAAACAAAAGAAAAATCCCTTAAAGAATTACAGGAGTTAACAAGTAAACAAGTAGAAGCCCTTAAAGAGGAAACACAAAAATCCCTTAAGGAATTACAGGAAAATACAAACAAACAGGTAAAGGAATTGAGCAAAACCATTCAGGACCTAAAAATGGAAGTAGAAACAGTTAAGAAATCACAAAGAGACAACTCTGGAGTTAGACATCTTAGGAAAGAAGTCAGGAAACATAGATGCAAGCATCACCAACAAAATACAAGAGATAGGAGAGAGAATCTTAGGCGCAGAAGATAACATAGAAAACATTGAAACAACAGTCAAAGAAAATGCAAAATGCAGAAAGGTCCTGACCAAAAACATCTAGGAAACCCAGGATACAATGAAAGATCAAACCTAGGGATAATAGGAATAGATGAGAGTGAAGACCTCCAACTTAAAGGGCCAGTAAATATCTTTAGTAAAATTATACAAAAAAACTTTCCTAACCTAATGAAAGAGATACCAATGAACATACAAGAAACCTATACAGCTCCAAATAGACTGGACCAGAAAAGAAAGTCCTCCCACCACATAATAGTCAAAACATCAAATGCACAAAACAAAGAAAGAATACTAAAAGCAGTAAGGGAAAAAGGTCAAGTAACATATAAAGACAGGCCTATCAGAATTACACCAGATATCTCACCAGAGACTATGAAAGCTACAAGATCCTGGGCAGATGTCATTTAGACCCTAAGAGAACACAAATGCCAGCCCAGACTACAATACCCAGCAAAACTCTCAATCACCATAGATGGAGAAACTAAAGTATTCCATGAAAAACCAAATTCACACAATATATTTCTACAAATCCAGCCCTTTGAAGGGTAATAAATGGAAAAATCCAATACAAGGAGGGGAAGTACATCTCCAAGAAAGCAAAAATGTAATCTTCCAACAAAATTAAAAGAAGATAGACACATGAACAGAATTCCAGCTCTAACAACAAAAATAACAGGAAACAACAATTACTTTTCCTTAATATCTATTAATATCAATGGTCTGAATTCCCCAATAAAAAGACATAAACTATCAGATTGGGTACATAAACAGGACCCAACATTTTGTTGCATACAGGAAACCCACCTCAGTGACAAAGACAGATACTACCTCAGAATAAAAGGCTGGAAAACAATTCTCCAAGCCAATGATCCCAAGTAAAAAGCAGGAGTATCCATTCTAATATCAAATAAAATCGACTTTCAACCTAAAGTGATCAAAAAAGATAAGGAGGGACACTTCATATTCATTAAATAATGATCTACCAAGACGAACTCTAAATTCTGAACCTCTATGCTTCAAAGCAAAGGGCATCTACATTCATAAAAGAAACTTTACTAAAGCTCAAAGCACACATTGCACTACACACAATAATAGTGGGAGATTTCAATACCCCACTCTCTACAATGAACAGATCATGGAAACAGAAATTAATCAAAGACACAGTGAGACTAACAGAAGTTATGAAACAGATGGATTTAACAGATATCTATAGAACTTTTTATCCTAAAACAAAAGGATATACCTTCTTCTCAGTATCTCATGGTACCTTCTCCAAAATTGACCATATAATTGGTCAAATCAGGCCTCAAACAGATACAAGAAGATTGAAATAATTCCTTGTATCCTATCAGATAACCATGGACTAAGGTTCCATGCTCCTCAATAACAACATAAACAATAGAATGCCCAAATACACGTGGAAGCATACCAATACTCTACTCAATGATAACTTGGTCAAGGAAGAAATAAAGAAAGAAATTAAAGACTTTCTAGAGTTTAATGAAAATGAAGCCACAACATACCCAAATTTATGGGACACAATGAAAGCAGTCCTAAGAGGAAACTAATAGCTTTAAGTGCCTCCAAAAAGAAACTGTAGAGAGCATACATCAGCAATTTGACAGCACATCTGAAAGATCTAGAACAAAAAGAAGCAAATTCACTTCTTTGTTTCTATTCTGTGGAATAGTTTGAGGAGTATTGGTATTAGGTCATCTTTAAAGGTATGATAAAACTCTGCACTAAACCCATCTAGTCCTGGGCTATTTTTTTGAGGAGTCAAAGGCAGGAAATAATCAAACTCGGGGCTGAAATCAACCAAATAGAAAAATAAAGAACTATACAAATAATCAACCAAACCAGGAGCTGGTTCTTTGAGAAAATCAACAAAATAGATAAAACCTTAGCTAGACTAACTAGAGGCCACAGGGTCGGTATCCTAATTAACAAGATCAGAAATGAAAAGGGGGACATAACAACAGAAACTGAGGAAATCCAAAAAATCATGAGATCCTACTACAAAAGCCTACACTCAACAAAACTGGAAAACCTGGATGAAATGGACAATTTTCTAGACAGATACCAGGTACCAAAGTTAAATCAAGATCAGATCAATGATCTAAACAGTCCCATATCTCGTAATGAAATAGAAACAGTCATTAATAGTCTCCCAACCAAAAATAGCCCAGGACCAGATGGGTTTAGTGCAGAGTTTTATCAAACCTTCAAAGAAAACCTAATACCAATGCTCCTCAAACTATTCCACAAAATAGAAACAGAAGGTACTCTACCAAATTTGTTCTATGAAGCTACAATTACTCTTATATCTAAACCACACAAAGGCCTAACAAAGAAAGAAAATGTCAGACCAATTTCCCTTATGAATATCAATGCAAAAATACTCAATAAAATTCTTGCAAACCAAATCAAAAGAACACATCAAAATAATCATCTACCATGATCAAGTAGACTTCATCCCAGTGATGCAGGGATGGTTCAATATACACAGATCCATCAACATAATTCACTACATAAACAAACTCAAAGAAAAAAAACATATGATCATATCATTAGATGTGGAGAAAGCATTTGACAAAATCCAACATTCCTTCATGATAAAAGTCTTAGAAAGATCAGGAATTCAAGGCCAATAGTTAAACATAGTAAAAGCAATATACAGAAAACCAATAGCCAACATCAAACTAGATGGAGAGAAACTTGAAGCAATCCCACTAAAATCAGGGACTAAACAAGGCTGCCCACTCTCTCCCTACCTATTCAATATTGTACTTGAAGTCCAAGCAAGAGCAATTAGGCAAGAAAAGGAGATCAAAGGGATAGGAATTGGAAAGGAAGAAGTCAAATTATCACTATTTGCTGATGATATGATAGTATAGTTAAGTGACCCCAAAAATTCCACCAGAGAGCTCCTAAACCTGATAAACCACTTCAGCAAAGTAGCTGGATATAAAATTAACTCAAGCAAATCAGTGGCCTTCCTCTACACAAAGGATAAACAGGCAGAGAAAGAAATTAGGGAAACAACACCCTTCAGAGAGAAAGAAAGGAAAAAAGAAAGAAATTAGACTGTGGCACAAGCCTAGGTGTGGAAGAAATAACAATATGTTGAAAGAAATGAGTCATTATGACCTTTTGATTTATTTCCCTCCCATAAACTAAATGTAAATGCTATACAGAACACATGTAAATGATTGGTGGTACTAATTATCAGATAATTCCAGCATCTTGGTGTACATGTATTTTTAAAATAGAGAGGTGCCAACATTAATATATAGAAATCACCAAAGGATCTTGTAAATAATACAGAATTTGGAACCAGTGAGATGACTTAGCTAGGCAAAAGTGGTTGCCAAGCAACCCTGAGTACATGAGTTTGATTCCCAGACCTCATGGAAAAGGCTGGATTCACATACACAAACGTGTAATCTGGGTATTCTTATGAGGAGATGGGAAGCAGAGGCAGGAGAACTGTTTGGAAGCTTGGAAGTAGCACAGTTACAGAAAGGATATAAATAAATAAATTAATAAATAAGTAAGACCCAAACATAGTCAATGAAGGAGTGAAGTGTATCCTGAAAGTTATTCTCTGACCTCCACATACATGTGATGGCACAGCCTCAACACACACACACATACACACACACACACACACACAAACACACACACACACACCATACAAAATACCCACTCCTAAGATAATAGTATTAACTAAGATACGTTTAAAAAACTGAAGAATTACATGTGTACCTTCAGGCCATTATATCCTGACTTATGGTTAGAACAGGGTAGGCCTATGTAGTGAATAAGCAGTGATGGTAATTCTAGTTTTGATAATCTGTGCACTATGTTTTAAGAAGACCTGACTAATTCAAAATTAGCTTTTTTGAATTTGTCTTTTTGCCTTGGGGGAAGTAAAACTAAACTCAATTTTAAAGCTATTTTTCCTTTTACTGCAAATCATTTATTCTTATATGAATTGTGCTTTTATATACTTACAGGTTTGTATATTTGTTCTGTTGTTTTTAATGCATGTAACTTATATGCTATCTATAAATCGTAGCCATGAATAAAAAAAAATAAAATTACATAGTAAATGCCACTTCTGAGACACAAAGGAGTTGTATTAGATGTTTCCTAAGTCAAATACAGTGTTTTATTTATAATGAAATTAAATGTTCTATCAGTATCAATATTAAGAATAAAGTACTAGCATATATCATGCACTAAGCTAGTGAGCAAAATAAATAAATGGAATTATACTATCAAATGCTATAAAACTTATAGGAAGCAGAGTATGACTGCAGGAAGGAAGGAGGTAGTAAAACAGATTCTTTTTTAAATATAGAAGTCAAAGACGTATATGACTGATTTTCAGCACAGATCTAAATGAAAGAATGGGGTTACGAAGTAGATATTTCTAAAAAGACTGTTTGAAATAGAGTCAGAGGATGTATGGATGCTCAGATTAGAGCAAGTGATCATTCAGCAAAGGACAAAGCACTGATAAGCAAAAGCAGAGAGAATGGAAAGGTTGGATAAAGTAGTGTCTTCTAAGTTGTTTTAAGGTCTTATTTTGAGTGAAATGTGGAATCAGTAGGAAGATTCAGTAGAAGCCTGACCTATTGTGCCTTATGCTTAACACCAATGTCCCAGGGTACTGTTTGTACAGTATGCTAGAAGGTGGGCTGAAATATTAATTGTGAAACCATTCTAGTAAATCAATGTTGTGGTTCAGACTAGGGCAGCACTAGTGGAAAAGTCAATTGAATTTTATAAATTAGGTAAGAATTCAAGATACAAAAGGCCACTACTCAGACCTTACTCTGTCAGAAAATGCTAAATTGTGACCCCAGACAATGTAACTGTATAAATCTATCTTTAATCTTTTGCATAAAATAAGATTTGAAGGATACATAGGATTTAATTGAAGGAGTGAGACTCTGGTCCTATGATATTTATTTAAGGAATTAGGGTGATGCAGCAATGAAGACCACAACATTTCTGTGCTCTGGGGAAGCAGAACGACTGACTGAACTGGCATGTGTTTATTGAGCACAATCTATTTGATCAGAGTTAAAGAAAACAGTCTTTTAAAATCTAACAAAATAAAGAGAACTTGAATGGAAATAAGAAAGCCAGATTCCAAAACCTTCACTCATTAATTAGGAAAATGTATCATTTCTCAGATTTATTAAACTCCTTCTCATGTGAAAACTTGTGGAAATAGTGAGAGTAATTATTTCAAAAGATTATTATGGGGTTGGGAGTGGGAAGACATGTGGACCTAAGTTCAAACACTCAAAACCCATGTAAAGCCATATTTGATCATGTGCATATTTTATCTCAAAGTCGGTACAGTGAAATGGTAAACAGAAAAATAATCTCCAGAAATCTTAGTGACAGCCTAGCTACCATGTAAAGAGGTGAACAATTAAAAAAAAATCATGTTGGAAACAAGAAGAAAAGTGACCATCACCAAGTCTATGTTCATATGGCTATGGCATGTACACACACAAACTCATACATATACATACACACACACACTAACACACATATATACATACACACATACAAAGACTATTATGAACACAGCTAACACTAGTCTGTCACTATACATATAAACATTACACATTCGGTGAACAAAAGTATAACAATAGCTAAAAAGACAAAACAAAATCAACAAAAGAAATACTTTTAGAGAATTCTCAAAAAAATGGCTAAGAATATCTCAAAAAATGTTCAAAATCCTTAGCAGTTAGGGAATTGAAAATCAAAACATCTCTGAGAAATCTTTCCCCTGTCAGAATGGCAAAGGTCACCAAAACAAAAGACCACAAATTCTGGAGAGAGTGTGCTGGAGAGACCCTCAATCACTTTTGGTGCAACTGCAAACTAGTACAACCACTAGAAATCAGTATAGAAAATCCTCAAAAAAACTTAATATAGGTCTATCATACATTCCTGCAATATGTAAGGATTCAACATCCTACTTCACAGATACTTGCTTAGCCATGTACATTACTGCTGTATTAACATACAATAGGTAATGGAAACAAGCTATATGTCCTTCATCATTGAATGAATGAGGAAAAACTAGTATATAAACACTGGATTATTAATCAGCTGTAAAGAAAAATAAAATCTTGAACTTTGTAGGTAAATGCATAGAACTAGGGAAAAAAAAAACCTGCCCCAGTAAAAAAGCAACACATCGAGGGGGACAAAAAGTAGTGCAACTCAGGAGGCACATGACTGAAAGCCCAGGACACAAGACCAATGGAGGCTCAGGAGCTCCTAAAAAAAAAAAAAAAAAAAA
>JADRCC010099229.1:0-18366 GCA_019843855.1 Hylomyscus alleni
AGTGTGAATTTGGTTTTGTCATGGAATACTTTGGTTTCTCCATCTATGGTGATTGAGAGTTTTGCTGGGTATAGTAGTCTGGACTGGCATTTGTCTTCTTTTAGGGTCTGTATGACATCTGTCCAGGATCTTCTAGCTTTCATAGTCTCTGGTATAATTCTGATAAGCCTGCTTTTATATGTTATATGTTTTATATGACCTTTTTCCCTTACTACTCTTAGTATTCTTTTTTTGTTTTGTGCATTTGTTGTTTTGACTATTATGTGATGGGAGGAATTTCTTTTTTGTTCCAGTATATTTGGATTTCTATAGGCTTCTTGTATGTTCATGGGCATCTCTTTCTTTAGGTTAGGGAAGTTTTCTACTATAATTTGGTTGAAGATATTTACTGGCCCTTTAAGTTGTAGGTCTTCACTCTCTTCTATACCTATTATCCTTAGGTTTGGTCTTCTCATTGTGTCCTCTGATTTCCTGGATGTTTTGGCTTAGAATCTTTTTGCATTTTGCATTTTCTTTGACTGTTGTGTCAATGTTGTCTATGGTATCTTCTGCGCCTGAGATTCTCTCTTCTATCTCTTGTATTCGGTTGGTGATGCTTGTATCTACGTTTCCTGATTTCTTTCCTAAGATTTCTAACTCCAGAGTTGTCTCTCTGTGATTTCTTAATTGTTTCTACTTCCATTTTTAGGTCCCGGATGGTTTTGCTCAATTCCTTCACCTGTTTGATTGTGTTTTCCTGTAGTTCTTTAAGGGATTTTTGTGTTTCCTCTTTAAGGGCTTCTACTTGTTTACTTGTGATCTCCTGTAATTCCTTATGGGATTCTTTTGTTTCCTCTTTAAGGGCTTGTACCTCTTTACCTGTGCTCTCCTGTATTTCTTTAAGGGAGTTATTCATGTCCTTCTTAAATTCCTCTAGCACCATTGTGAGATATGATTTTAGACCCAAATCTTGCTTTTTTGGTGTTTTGGGATATACAAAACTTGCTGTGGTGGGAGTACTAGGTTCTTATGAAGCCAAGTAATCTTGGTTTCTGTTGGTAAGATTCTTTCATTTGCCTTTCACCATCTGTTGATCTCTGGTGTTAGATGTAATTGGTATCTCTGACTAGAGCTTGTTCCTCCTGTGGGTCTGTAAGCCTGTGTCAGTACTTCTGGGAGGTCAGCTCTCCTTTGGTAAATCCTGGGCACAGATGTCCCTGGGTTAAAACACTCCCTGAAGGCAGGATCTCCACTTGCAGGGAAGGGGCAGAGAGGGTTGCTGATCCACTGCTGTCACTCGGAAGCTGAGAGGATCCTGTCCCTGCTACCCTGTGACTCCCCTGCAACTTGTGAAGCCTGTGCCTCCCAGCTGCTCCAACCTTAGAAAGTCACTGGAGAGAAAATGGCAGATCTCACTTGAGTCCCTGGGTTAAAGCACTCCCTGGAGGTAAGCTCTCCACTTGCAAGGAAGGGGCAGAGAGGGTTGCTGATCCACCACTGTCACTCAGAAGCTGAGGAGATCCTGTCCCTGCTGCCCTGCGACTCCCCTGAGACCTCATGTTCATATTTCTTTCTTTCCCTTTTTTAATTCCTTAAGGTAAAATCTTGGATTATTGATTTTAGAGTTTTCTTTCTAATAAGTGCATTTTGATACTATAAATACTGCTTTGGCTATACCCTACAACCAAGTGTTAATGGTTTGAACACTTTCTTTACATTCACTTCAAATTTCTTCTGAGAATTTTTTAAATTCTAAAAAGCATTGATTCTTGTTTCAGCTAGAAGCATATTAAGTAATGTTTATATATTTTGAGATTTCCAGTTATTTTATTTTTAATTCTTATGAATTTAATTCCCTTGTCAGAAAAAGTATAGTTTATTTGTTACTGTTCTATTTATTATTTTTGTAATTTGAGGTATATTTTATGATTTAACTTGTTGAATGTTTAGAGTATGCTTTGCAAAAATACACTCTAGTTTTCTTGATGAAACATGCTATTTATGGTAGTTAGAAACAAAATAATTGGTACTCTTTGATTTATGTTTTTTCCTGATTTTCTTCTTGCTAATTCTATTCACTACAGAGAATTTTTTGAAGTCTCTAACTAAACTAACAGGTTCCTGTATTTCTTTTTTGGGTTCTATCTATTCTGTCTCATGTGATTAGTGTTTTGTCAGTAGATACAAACTCACTAAAGATTTGTATGTCTCTTTGGATACCTGACTCCTTCATTATTATACAATAATTTTCAGTGCAGGTGATTTTCTCTTACCTTAAGTCTACTTTTTTTAAAGTATTTTTGCTGTTTCAACTTTTATTTGAGATTTGTGGCAAAATGCATGTTGACCACTCTCAACAGTACTTTTCTTATGGTCATTTAAACTTCTCAACTTGATGGCCCTAACATGTATTTTACATAAATCTTTAGATTTCAATTGATTTTTGTGGCTCAATGTGTAATTGTTGAGAGTCAAACACAGTATGCTCTGTAATTGGAGCTGTAATATAAGGTGCTATGCTTATCTCCCTGGGACTTAAGGTATGTTGTGCACATTTGCTGTTGCTTTGGCTGTTAGAGTTCAAGATTTTCTCTTATGTTTCTGATTTTTCTCTCCACTTCATTCTTTAAAATAAGTGAATGTCTGATTGAAAGTTCTTCAGTTTTATTGACCTTTTATTATACAAGAGTCTTACTGATGTGTCAGTCTGCAGAGAATGGAAACAATCTATAGTCATATGATTAGGTCTATGGTCTTTAATGAATATCTGGTCCTGAACATTGGTCTTTAAAAGTATTTCTCAGTCAGACCTCATTCTCTTTATGTAAGAAATTAATAGAAAAGCTAGAACTTAGCATATTGTTCCTCAAAATGAAAGTGTAGATCAGACTGTATCCAACTATTTTTTTTTCCAAAATCGCACAGGCCCTGGTAAAGTAATACGTACTAGGCTCTGGCAAAGTAGTGTCCTTTGAGAGAAGGTCTTAATAAGAGGAACAAAATACTCTAGGCTTACTTCAAAATAGCTGTTTTCTGCATTCATCTGCCAGAATCACACAGTGATTTATCTCCAGTCTTCACTTTGATAATTAGACAGGCCTTCTACATGGGACATTGTAGAAGTATCACATCCCTACCAATATTAGTTCCCTGAAGATTTTAACTCTCAGACTTGTTCATATTAACCCTCTAGCAATTTTTCCAATTGCATTTTAGGAGTTTCTACTATAGTATGGGTTGCAGTGTGGTTGCCATTTTATTGTGGTTCTTTGTATCTACTTATCTCTCTAACTTTTTGGGTAATTTTTTTCCCTAGGATCTCAGTTCTCTGGTAGCTCTAAGAACAAGTGTTGCTTTTTGTTTTGCTCAATCTTTGTGTGTTTCAGTGAGAATGGTGACTGTGCACTTCTTACATTGCAGGTGTGAAGTGAACATGAAGTTCCTCTATATTTAAAAAAAAATAGTTGTTTTAAAGTTCTTGTTGGGAGTACCAGTGGCTCTACTCATGCTACTTATTTTTATTTTCAGAGCTGGTCATATTTGTTGGCTTATACATTTGTAATTAAGTTTTTTACCATACAGACACTGTATTATAAAGCTTCTAGATGGACTTATTATCTATTAGAGAGCTACTCCATTTTCCTCTAACTAGTATGTAGTAATGTGTCCTTCATATTAACATGTTAGAAACTTAGTGTTTACATTAAAACAAATTGTCTGTGGAGAAGGTTATTAGGAAAGGAGGTTATGAAAGCAAGGAACTTATAATGTTATCAATGGCTTTATAATGAGAGATTTGAGGTAGCAGGATTGCTTTGTCTTGTTGTGTGAAGCCTCTTGGCATTATATGATACAGCCAGAAGGTCCTCACGGTATTGTCACCATGTTGTTGGACTTCATATTTCATAGAAATAAGAGTTAAATAATCTCTATTCTTTGTAAAATTACTTGGTCCAATTTTAAAATAGGAACCAAAAAAGAGCTGTGTAGTTAACATTGTCAACTCAATTGGAATGAGAGGTATCAAGAAGACTACTAAGCACATCTCTTAGTACCTAAGAGGAAGCAACTAAGCAGGGAAGACCTGCCCTCAATTTGGACAACAATATTCCATAAATTGGGGCCCTTAGTTGACTAAGGGGGAGGGGAGTTAAGCCAGCTAGCATAGACATTCTCTCAGTTTCCTAGCTTCATTGCCTTCACTATACAAGTAGCTTTAATTTCCTCACATGAAATTCTTATCTCAAATGCTTACTCATCCTTTCTAGTTCGTTCTAAACTCTGGCTGGCTGGTTCAACTCAGCCATTCTGGCTGAAACTCCTCTTTAAGATGACTGATGACTCAGGAACAAACTCAACTCCACTGTGCTGCACTCAATGTTCTGACTTCCAACTGACTGAAGAACTCAACTGCCCGTGCTGCTCTTAAACAGTTTCTTATCTGTCTATCAGCTAAATGTCATCATTTGGGATTAAAGCTGTGTAGGACAGGATTCTAGTCATGAGGATTAAAAGTATGTACTAATAGAGTGTCTGCATTCCGGCTAGATCATACATACCTAGAAGGTCTTTGGATGTGATCAGAGTAGCCATTTTGCTGGATCAAAATTCCTCTATACCTCCCCAATATAATGGTTTGAATTCTCTGAAACAATGAATCAGTGTAAAATTTCTTCACAATATCAAAGCTCCAGAACAAGAACTAAAACAACATTTTATTATTTCAAACTCATCAGAAACTGAAAAGGCCTGTGGAAAGAATATAGTCTTAGTAAAGATCACTATATTTCCTTTTTTCATGGGATCTTCCAGGTTTTTAATTAAATGCCTTAAAAAGTATTCATGCCTTTGTTATTATAAGTTTTCAAAAGATAATCTCCATCCTGACCAAAGCTAAAGACTTCAACCCCAAGCCCACTGTACCCAAGCACTTAATACAACAAGCCAAACAGACTACTGGCATGTAATTGGGGAAACCCTATTTCTCCAACACATCTAAATTCTATGTGTCTTTCCTATATCTAGCTTTCAATACAGTTCTAACACTCAGAAAATTCCCTTTAGAAAAATATCACTATATGCAAAGCCATTAAAACATTGAATTTATCATTCTCATTTCTTTTTTCTGTTTTTGTTTTTATATTTTCTTTATTTATATTTCAAATGATATTTCCTTTCCCAGTTTTCCCTCTGGAAAAAAAAAAAACCCTGTTCACTCCTCCCTCCCAACTCACCCTCTCCTTCTTCCAGGCCCTGGCATCCCTCTACCCTGGGATATAGAACTTTCACAGGAAAAAGGCCTTCTCTTCCCATTGATGACTGACTTGGCCATCCTCTACTAAATATGCACCTGGAGCCATGAGTCCCATCATGTGTAAACTTTGGTTGGTGGTTTAGTCCCTGGGAGCTCTGAGAGTACTAGTTAGTTCATATTGTTGTTCATCCTAAGTGGCTGCAAACCCGTCAGCTCCTTGGGATCTTTCTCTAGCTCCTTCACTGGGGACCCTGTGCTCACTCTAATGGACAGTTGTGAGTTTCTACTTCTGTATTAGGCAGAGCCTCTCAGGAGACAGCTGTATCAGGTTCCTGTCAGCCACCATTTGCTGGCATCCACAATAGTGTCTTGGTTTGGTGATTGAATATGGGAAGGATTCCCAGGTGGAGCAGTCTCTGGATTGTCCTTCCTTCAGTCTATGCTCCATAGTTAGTCTCTGGAACATCTTCCATGGGTATTTTGTTCCTCCTTTTAAGAAGGAACGAAGTAGTAATACTTTGGTCTTCTTTCTTCTTGAGTTTCTTGTGGTTTGTGGATTATGTTTGGGGTATTCTAAGCTTCTGGGCTAATAACTACTTATCAGAGAGTTCATACCACGTGTGTTCTTTTGTGATTAGGTTACCTCACTCAGGATGATATTCTCCACATCCATCCATTTCCCTAAGAATTTCATAAATTCATTGTTCTTAATAGCTGAGTAGTACTCCATTGTGTAGATGTAACACATTTTCTATATCCATTCCTCTGTTGGGGGATATCTGGGTTGTTTCCAGTTTCTGGCTGCTATGATCATAGTGGAGCATGTGTCCTTATTACATGTTGGAGCATCTTCTGGGTATATGCCCAGGAGTGGTATAGCTGGGTGCTCCAGTAGTATTATGTCCAGTTTCCAGAGGAACTGCCAAACTGATTTCCAGAGTGGTTGTACCAGCTTGCAATCCCACCAGCAATGAAGGAGTGTTCTTTCTCTACAACCTCTCCAGCATCTGCTGTCATCTGAGTTTTTTATCCTAGCCATTCTGACTGGTGTGAGGTGGAATCTCAGGGTTGTTTTGATTTGCATTTCCCTGATGACTGAGGATGTTGAACATTTCTTTAGGTTCTTCTCAGCCATTCAGTATTTGTCAGTTGAGAATTCTTTGTTTAGCTCTGAATCACATTTTTAATAGGGTCATTTGGTTCTCTGGAGTCTAACTTCTTGAGTTCTTTGTATATATTGGATCTTAGCCCTCTATCAGATATAGGATTAGTAAAGATCTTTTCCCAATTTGTTGGTTGTCATTTTGTCTTACTGACAGTGTCTTTTGCCTTACAGAAGATTTGTAATTTTATGAGATCCTATTGGTCAATTCTTGATCTTAGAGCATAAGCTATTGTTATTCTGTTTGAGGTGCCCATGAGCTCAAGGCTCTTCCCCATTTTCTTTTCTATTAGTTTCAATGTACCTGGTTTTATGTGGAGGTCTTGGATCCACCTGGATGTGAGCTTTGTACAAGGAGATAGGAATGGATCGATTTTCATTCTTCTACATGCTAACCACCATTTGAGCCAGCCCCATTTGTTAACAATGCTGTCTTTTTTTCCACTGGATGGTTTTAGCTCTTTTGTCAAAGATCAAGTCACCATAGGTGTGTGGGTTCATTTCTGGGTCTTCAATTCTATTCCATTTATCCACTTGCTTATCACTGTACCAATACCATGCAGTTTTTCTCACAATTGCTCTGTAGTAAAGCTTAAGATCAGGGATGGTGATTCCACCAGAAGTTCTTTTATTATTGAGAATAGTTTTTGCTATTCTAGGTTTTTTTGTTATTCCGGGTAGATTTGCAAATTGCTCTTTCTAGATCTGTGAAGAATTGAGTTGAACTTTGATGGAGATTGCATTGAATCTGTAGATTGCTTTTAGCAAGATGGCCATTTTTACTCTCTTAATCCTACCAACCCATGAGCATGGGAGATCTTTCCATCTTCTCAGATCTTCTTCAATTTCCTTCTTCAAAGACTTGAAGTTCTTGTCATACAGATATTTTACTTGCTTTGTTAGAGTCAAAACAAGGTATTTTATAATATTTGTGAATATTGTGAAGGGTGTTTTTTTGCTAATTTCTTTCTCAGCCTGTTTATCCTTTGTGTACAGGAAAGCTACTGATTTGCTTGAGTTAATTTTATATCCAGCTACTTTGCTAAAGCTGTTTATCAGGTTTAGGAGTTCTCTGGTGAAATTTTTTGGGTACTAACATATCATCAGCTAATAGTGATAATTTGGCTTCTTCCTTTCCAATTTGTATCCCTTTGATCTCCTTTTCTTGTCTAATTGCTCTGGTTAGGACTTCACGTGCAATATTGAATAGGTAGGGAGAGAGTAGACAGCCTTGTCTAGTCCCTGATTTTAGTGAGATTGCTTCAAGTTTCTCTCCATTTAGTTTGATGTTGGCTACTGGTTTGCTGTATATTGCTTTTACTATGACTAGGTATGGGCCTTGATTCCTCATCTTTCCAAGATTTTTATCATGAAGGAGTATTGGATTTTGTCAAATGCTTTCTCAGCATCTAATGAGATGATCATATGGTTTTTTCTTTGAGTATGTTTATGTAGTGAATTACGTTGATGGTTTTCCATATATTGAACTATCCCTGCATCCCTGGGATGAAGCCTATTTGATGATCATTTGAGGATGATGGATGATCATTTTGATGTATTCTTGGATTCAGTTTGCAAATATTTTATTGAGTATTTTTGCATCGATATTCATAAGGGAAATTGATCTGAAGTTTTCTTTCTTTGGTAGATCTTTATGTGGCTTAGATATCAGAGTAATTGTGGCCTCATAGAACAAATTGGGTAGAGTACCTTCTGTTTCTATTTTGTGGAATAGTATGAGGAGTCTTCTTTGAAGTTCTGATAAAACTCTGCACTTAATCAATCTTGTCCTGGGCTTTTTTTGGTTGGGAGACTATTAATGACTCTTTCTATTTCTTTTTTCTTTTTTTTTATTTTTAATGAACAAACAAAAACAACTAGAACAAACCCCTGTTGCCTCCCCCCTCCCCATGTCTGCCACCCCACCCTCTCCCACTTATTGGCCATGTCATTACCCTACATTGGGGCACAGAACCTTCACAGGGCCAAGGGCCTCTCCTCTCATTGATGACTGACTTTGCAATCCTCTACTATACACATGCTGCCAGAACAATCAGTCCCACCATGTATAGTCCTTGGTTGGTGGCTGAGTTGCTGGGAGCTCTGAGGACTTTGGTCAGTCTATATTGTTGTTCATCCCAAGAGTCTGCAAACCCTTCAACTCCATTGGTTCTTTCTCTAACTTCTTCATTGGGGACCCTGTACTCAGTTCAATGGATGGCTGTGAGCCTCTACCTCTGTATTAGTCAGGTACTGTCAGAGCCTCTCAGGAGACAGCTATATCAGGCTGGAGTGCCCTTCCTTCAGTCTCTGCTCCATAGTTAGTCTCTGCAACTCCTTGTGTGGGTATTTTGTTCCCCCTTTTAAGAAAGAATGAAATGTCCACATTTTGGTCTTCCTTTTTCTACTCTTTCTATTTCTTTAGGGTATATGGGACTGCTTAGATCATTTATCTGATCTTTATTTAGCTTTGGTACCTGGTATCTGTCTAGAAAATTGTCCATTTCACCCAAGTTTTCCAGTTTTTTTGAGCATAGACTTTTGTAGTTGGATCTCATGATTTTTTGAGTTTCCTCAGTTTCTGTTGTTATGTCTCCCTTTTCATTTCTGATTTTGTTAATTAGGATACTTTCTCTATGCCCTCTAGTTAGTCTGGCTAAGAGTTTATCTATTTTGTTGATTTTCTCAAAGAACCAGCTCCTGGTTTGGTTGATTCTTTGTATAGTTCTTTTTGTTTCCATTTAGTTGATTTCAGCCCTAAGTTGGATTATTTCCTGCCATCTACTCCTCTTGAGTGCATTTGCTTCTTTTTTTTCTAGAGCTTTCAGATATGCTGTCAAATTGCTGGTATATGCTCTCTCCAGTTTCTTTTTGAAGGCACTCAGAACTCTCAATTTTCATCTTAGTACTGCTTCCATTGTGTCCCATAAGTTTGGGTATATTGTGGCTTCATTTTCATTAAACTCTAAAAAGTCTTTAATTTCTTTCTTTATTTCTTCCTTGACCAAGTTATCATTGAGTAGAGTGTTATTAAGCTTCCACATGTATGTGGGCTTTCTATTGTTTATGTCGTTATTGAGGGACAGCCTTAGTCCATGGTGTTCTGATAGGATGCAAGGAATTATTTCCATCTTCTTGTATCTGTCGATTTTATTCGATATTAGAATGACTACTCCAGTTTGTTTCTTGGTACCATTTGCTTGGAAAATTGTTTTCCAACCTTTTATTCTGAGGTAGTGTCTGTCTTTGTCACTGAGGTGGGTTTCCTGTATGCAAAAAAATGTTGGGTCCTGTTTACGTACCCAGTCTAATGGTCTATGTCTTTTTATTGGGGCATTGAGTCTATTGATATTAATAGATATTAAGGAAAAGTAATTGTTGCTTCCTATTATTTTTGCTGTTAGAGTTGGAATTCTGTTCATGTGGCTATCTTCTTTTAATTTTGTTGGAAGATTACTTTCTTGCTTTTTCTAGGATGTAATTTCCCTCCTTGTGTTGGAGTTTTCTATTTATTATCCTTTGAAAGGCTGGATTTATGGAAAGATATTGTGTAAATATGGTTTTGTCTTAGAATACTTTGGTTTTTCCATCTATGGTAATTGAGAGTTTTGCTGGGTATAGTAGTCTGGACTGGCATTTGTGTTCTCTTAGAGTCTGTATGACATCAGTCCAGGATCCTCTGGCATTCATAGTCTGTGGTGAGAAGTCTGGTGTAATTCTGATAGATCTGCCTTTAAATGTTACTTGACCTTTTCCCTCACTGCTTTTAATATTCTTTTTTTGTTTTGTGCATTTGCTGTTTTGATTATTATGTGGCAGGAGGAATTTCTTTTCTTGTTCAAAGTATTTGGAGTCCTGTAGGCTTCTTGCATGTTCCTGGGCATCTCTTTCCTTAAGTTAGAGAAGTTTTCTTCTATAATTTTGTTGAAGATATTTACTGGCCCTTTATGTTGGAAGTCTTCACTCTCTTCTATACCTGTTATCCTTAGGTTTGTTCTTCTCATCTGTCCTGGATTTCCTGGATGTTTTGAGTTAGGAACTTTCTGCATTTTGCATTTTCTTTGACTGTTGTGTCAATGTTTTCTATGGTATCTTCTGTACCTAATATTCTCTCTATCTCTTGTATTTTGTTGGTGATGCTCGAATCTATGGTTCCTGACTTTTTTCCTAGGTTTTCTATCCCCAGAGTTGTCTCTCTTTGTGATTTCTTAATTGTTTCTTCTTCCACTTTTATGTCCTATATGGTTTTGTTCAAATCCTTCACCTGTTTGGTTGTGCTTTCCTGTAATTCTTTAAGGGGGTTTTGTGTTTCTTCTTTAAGTGCTTGTACCTGTTTACCTGTGTTCTGTATTTCTTTAAGGGACTTATTTATGTCCTTCTCAAATTCCTCTATCACCATCATGAGATATGATTTTACATCCAAGTTTTGCTTTTCCAGTGTTTTGGGGTATCCAGGACTTGCTGTAGTAGGAATACTGGGTTCTGATGATGCCAAGTAGTCTTGGTTTCTGTTGGTAAGATTCTTGCATTTGCTTTTGCCATCTGTTCATCTCTGGTGTTGGATGTTCTTGCTTTCTCTGGCTGGAGCTTGTCCCTCCTCTGTGTCTGTAAGCCTGTCTAAGCACTTCTGGTAAATCAGCTCTCCCCTGGTAAGACCTGATCACAGAAGGCTGTGGATCAGCTGTCCCTTCTAGTTCCTAGTTTTATTTGGAGGTACAAATGACCCTGTTCCTGCTGCTCTGCCACTTCTGTGGCCTATGCCTCCCAGCTGGTCTTGCCTTAGAAAGTCACTGGAGAGAAAATGGTGATCTCATCTGAGTCCTGGGGTCAGAGCACTCCCTGGAGACAAGTTCTCTGCTTGGGAGAAAGATGCACAGAGGGCTGTGGATCAGCCTCCCCTCCTATTTGTAGATGGAGGTAGAAAGGAACCTGTTCCCCACTGCTCTGCCACTTCTGCAACCTGTTCCTCTCAGCTGGTCCTGCCTTAGAAAGTCACCAGAGAGAAAAAGGTGATCTCGCCTGTCTTAGTCAGGGTTTCAATTCCTACACAAACATCATGACCAAGAACCAAGTTGGGGAGGAAAGGGTTTATTTAGCTTACTTTCACATTGCTGTTGATAACCAGAGGAAGTCAGGACTGGAACTCAAGCATGTCAGGAAGCAGCAGCTGATGCAGAGGCCATGGAGAGATGTTCCTTGCTCGCTTGCTTTTTTTCCTGGCTTGCTCAGCCTGCTCTCTTATAGAACCCAAGACTTCCAGCCCAGGGATAGTATCACCCACAAGGGGCCCTAACTCCTTGATCACTAATTGAGAAAATGTCCCACAGCTGGATCTCATGGAGGTATTTCCCCAATTGAAGCTCCCTTCTCTGTGATAACTCCAGCCTGTGTCAAGTTGACACAAAACCAGTCAGTACATCGCCGGAGTCCATTCTTGTTTCTTTGGCTTCTACTTCTTTGGCTTTTATACTTCTTACACCCACCTCTTCTCTCTCTTACAGTATAAGTAAGCATCACCCTCAGCCCACTCTCAGAACTGATCAATACCCTCGGATGATTATAACTTTACTTACAAATTACTTATTTTTTTATTATATTAGAGTTTTTCAGTTGCCTTCACAGGGGCATTAATAGGCATGAATCTCTGCCATTCAACTATAAATAGAACATCCCAAGCTCTGGAATTTTTCTTGTTGAACACCTGACCATCATAAAACACATTCTTAGAGGACAGCACCATGCTCTTGCTCCCCTCCTTGTCAGGTATTGTATACCCTAAAACATGGTAGGTAGAGATACTCTTGGGGCAAACAGGGAAACAATATCCCAACTTGAGTGTTATTTTGTGAGATGAGGGTTGTAAAACTTTAGATTTGGTTACTGGGGGAAAGTTCTGTTTTGTTTAACTTCAGCTGATTCAAGAAATTGATTCAGGTGGTAGAATCAATTTCTTCTTTTCTCATTGACAATATGTCAAGATCTGTTAGCCAAGCACCAATGCAGGTATATTATGTGTATTAGTTACTTCCCTGGTTGTTGAAACAGAATACCTGGCAAGAAGCAATTTGAGGAAGGAAGGTTTTATTCTGTCTTACAGTTGGAAAGCATGAATTCTGTCATGGGGGATGAGGGAGATTTAGTCGCAGGAATGAGAGGTCAACTGGCTGCATTACACCTGCTGCCCTGAAGCAGAGACTAATCAGGAAGTGAGGTTGTGATATAAAGCCTACAGGACCACTTGCAGTGACCCATGGCCTCCATCAAGGCCCTATCTTCTAAAGTTTCCACAATCCTCTTATACAGCAGCTGAGGATCAAATGTTCAAACACAAGCCTATAGGGGACATTTCACCTTCAAAGCACCAGACGTTGTTTCCCATTTTCTTTCTATTGTAATCATACATTTGGCATATTTTTGGCCTAGGTAGTTACTTAGTAAATATGTATTGAGTGAATTAATAAAAATAAGCCATGTTATTATTGACAGAAGTAAAATGTGAGTATGATATATAAGTGGTAGTCTGGTGTTGGGAAACTCGGGTTATTCTAAGATATTTTCCTACAAGTTGGTGATCAGAGAATGTCATTCCACTGCTGTATTTGTGTGTTTTTCTTAAGACAGAAGGAGAGCTTATTCCCCTTTAGAATTGGTATGGGCAATGATTACATTTATATGTGACTATTCTGATGGTAATTCTTAATTGTCAACTTAACACACCTGGTAAATGGGAACCTGAACTGAGAAACTGCTTCTAACAGTGTGGCCTGTGGGCATGTTCATGGAGCATTTTCTTGGTTTTAGCATAATTATTATTCTATGGAATTATAAATGGTATCTGTCAACTACCATAGGATTAACATAAAGGTATTACTGACCAAGACAAAAAATTTTTTTTCTGGAAGGAGAGCTGTGATATAACATTAAAAGTTATATCTCCAAAAAGTTGGATATGTTTTACTCAAGTCATTGGGGGTAGATGAGTGTTTGTGTTCTTCTCAGTCAATTACTGAGGAGGTAGTACCTGCTGACTGAATAACTCCAACAATCAGTTAGTACAAGGACTATGAATTACTCTAATACTATCATGAATACCACTGAGTAAAGGTATTGTGGTGTATGCAGAATCACAAGAACAGACCATGAGAAGTGAACCAATGTGCATATTTTCTCTGTTTCTTCCATGGCTACTATTGTCCATGACAGTACAGTATCTTTGGCCTGACTAGTACTTTCTACCCTGTTACTCACTGGTAGGGATTAGCAGCTTCTCTTTTTCAAATCTTACTTACAAACAGTAGCACTTAATTAATATTCAGAATCCTAGTTACCAGGGCATCTGGGAATTGTAGTTTATATAGCAACAGGTTTTCCCGAAGGAAAATGAATGAAGGATTAAAAACAAACAAGCAAGCAAATAAAATCTAACAGAATCTATCATTATGCTATTTCCAGGTCACTTGAATGTATAAACAGATAAATTACCACCAAATTGGTGCAGGCAAACTATAGGTTTACTGTAGGTGACCTTGGAAAACAAAGAGCAGTTGAATTTCCTTTTGCAAAATTTAGCCCATACTTTTTCATTTGTCTCCTTAGGTACCTTTGCTGGTGTCTCCCAAACCTCTTCTCAGCTCCTCTGCAGGCCTCCCCACATATAGTGCCATGGAAAAAGTGCCTGAGGCCCCTGTGGAAAGCCTTGTGTAAAAAAAACATAGTCTCCTTTCCTCACCCTCTTTCTCCAGTTTTTCATTTTGTTTTTGTAATCAAAAACATAAAAATTATTCCTAATTTGAGGGCCATACAAAAGAAGTCACTGTCAGTCATTTGCCAACCCCCATCTAGAGAATGTATTACTCTACCTTGAGTTCTGTTACTTCAATTGCTTAAGTTCTCTTGTCCTAAAGGCCTTATTATGAGTAGGTGCTTCTGTTTCCAGGACAACCAGGAATCAAGTCTCCACAGTGTTGCCAGGTGAATTCTCTGCTCTATTGTCAGTTTTCAGCATCTTTCTTTTCTTACATTGTACAGTCATAAGCAAGGGATTATCTGCAGTTTTCTTGGCCCTTTTTGTTTCTCTAGAGGGACATAGAGATACATAAACATCCCTTGGAATTCAATGACTTCCTGTGTTCTATTTTCAGAGACAAATCCTGATACATTGTCTCTTTTAATATATAGTACTTATTTTCTTTAACTAAAACTGTTATCAAGTGGTATTGACTGGTATCAAACCATATATGCAGACTGATAAAAAGTGGTACACGTTTTTAATTTTCTGTGAGAATAAATGAACCAAAGAAATAACCACAGACACTTTTTAAATCACTGTTCCAAAATATCACATTTTCCATCACCCTAATAAAAGGAAAAGTAATAATGGAGCATTTCCTTCATCTGTGAAGCAGTATCAAATATACATAAGTTGTTGCATAAGATACAAATGATATGTTCTCTCTAGCTTATTGAGAATAATTTGCCAAAATGATCCCAAATCAACCCCAAACAGCTTGTCTTTCTGATAAACAAGAGACACCTTCTCTTCAACATTCCAGATGTTAACACTGACACCCTCAGAAAGGACTCACATTTCCCTTCTTACCCAAATAATATCTCTCTCTCCATAGAAGGACAGAGCCCAGGAGACTCTAATTCAGCCATCTATGATCTCAGCCACAGTTTTACTGACTGTTAGTCAATTTAGATTTGCCATGTCCTTGTGGCTCAACACTGATAATACATTTCTGGCAGGAATATCACATTTTTCTCATGTCAATCTATCTGCTAACACTGGATTTTGGTTTGTCCCATAGGTGATGATGTACTATTAATCACTTGTTTGTGATGGGGTCTGCCAGGATTTTCCATTATAAAAACTAAAAACAAAACAAAAAAAAAAGTTTTCTTGTTACTTTTTAACAAACTAATATATTAAAGGACAGTTTTGACCCAATCACAAAAGAACACACATGATATGCACTCTCTGATAAGTGGATATTAGCCCGGAATAGACAAAGTACAATCCACAAACCACAAGAAGAAAGAGGACCAAAGTGTGGATACTTCATTCCTTCTTAAAAGGGAGAACAAAATACTCATGAAAGGAACTGCATAGACAAACTATGGAGCAGAGACTGAAGGAAGGACAATCCAGAGACTGTTCCACCTGGGAATCCTTCCCTTATTCAGTCATCAAATCCAGACACTATTGTGGATGCCAGAAAGTGCTGGATGACAGGAACCTGATATAGCTGTCTCCTGAGAGGCTCTGACAGTACTCGACTAATACAGAAGTAGACGCTCACGGCCATCTCTTGGACTGAGTACAGGATCCCCAATGAAGGAGCTAGAGAAAGGATCCAAAGAGCTGAAGGGTTTGTAGCCCCTTAGGACGAACAACAGTATGAACTAACTAGTACCCTCAGAGCTCACAGGGACTAAACCACCAACCAAAGAGTACACATGGTGGGACTAATGGCTCCAGCAGCATGTGTAGCAGAGGATGGCCAAGTTAGTCATCAATGGGAGGAGATACCCTTGGTCCTGTGAAGGTTCTATGCCCCAGTGTAGGGGAATGCCAGAGCCAGGAATCAGGAGAGGGTGGGTTGGTAGGCAGGGGGAAGGGGGAGGGAACAAGGTTTGGTTTTGTTTTTTGTTTTATTTTATTTTATTTTATTTTTTTAATTTTTTCAGAGGGGAAACTGGGAAAGGAGATATCATATGACATGTAAATAAAGAAAATATCTAATAAAAATAAATAAATAAATAAGGACAGCTTTGAAATTTTAATAAGATTTCTGTTGCTCACCAAACTACCTGAATATTCATTCAGAACTGTCCAAAATTCTGGCATTGCAATATACATGATGCTGTGTCCACAATCTGTTAACATTTGCTATTTTATTAATTAATTATTAATTACTAGTAAACTATGCCAATTTATAATTGAAGAGAGGGAACAAATATCAATATAATAAAGCTTGTTATTTTTCAAATAGTCTATCATCTTCATTTATTAGATGTACCTATAAAAATGAAAAGTACATCTAAAGATGCTGATATAATACACAATCATGGTATTCCTCCCCTTTTACCATGAGCAAAGTCAATGCATAAAGTCATGTGGTAAGTTGGTGGAGAGTTTTCTTCAGGGAGTTTCTCAAAGCAGAAACAAAAATCATTGCTGAGTCTGGTTTCTAGCGTCAAATAATTGGTCAAAGACAAACCATAGCAAGTGTATCATAGTTGAATTTGAAATGTCCCCATAAGCCCTATGTGTGGAATATGGTCATCACCTTGTAGTATTGCTGTAAAGATGTGAAGCCTTTAAGATGAGGAAGTTGAGTCATTTGGGAATGCCCTCAGAAGGGTATTGAGGCCCCTGTGCCTTCCTTTGTCTTTGCTTCTCAGCCACAATACATTTCAGCCATGATGCTGAAAAGTATGAAAGGTATAAAAAAAAATTTTATGACCCCAGCAGACTGAGCAGAACTAAGAATAATGCAGGTCAGCTGGTTCAGATCCCTGGGTTCCCGGAACTTGACTGACCACAAAGAAAGGCAGAACTAGGAATGCCAGTCAGACAGTTCAAAGTTCTGGGTTCCAGGATGTCAACTGGTTCACAAACTCCACACCCTGCTGACAACAAAGCAGATGATTAAGCCAGATTACATTCCTAAAATGAAAATGTTCTCCTCCTTAACTGACTGAATAACTTGAGTTGGAATTCCCCCTCACTCCCCCTGGTTTTTGGTTTTCTCCTTTAAATACCCTACACTCCTTGAGCTTAGGGTCGAGCTCCTCTGTCCCCTGTGTGGGTTACGAGTCTCTACCCTAGCGTGCTAGTACTGAAATAAACCTCATGCTGTTGCATCAAGATAGGTCTCTTGCGAGTCCGATCGTGGGTGGCCGTGTTCTCTTGTGACTTGAGAGAGGGTCTCCCCTCTCGGGGGTCTTTCAATGTTCTGTACTGCCACAAGTCCAACAAGGCCTCTAGGACTTCAACGGCTAACTCCAAAGGAATAATGTATTCCTGAGACTAGACTTTTTACCTGCTCATAGCCTGAAACCTCAAGCTACAGACTGTTACCATTCTGTCTAAACTCCACCCCACAGTTACTGGCAACAGCCAGGTAAGCCTGGCCCACTATAAAAGAGACTGCTTGCCCCCTCCTCCCTCTTTTGCCCTCTTGCCTCTCTCTCTTGCCTCTTCCTATTGCTCCATCTCTCTCCTCATCTTCCTCCCCCCTCTCTCCACCTCTACTTCTCTACTCTCTGACTCTACTACCCTCTTAAGAGCCCTCCCTATTCCCTGAATAAAATCTATTCTATACTATGCTGTCTTGTACCTAGTCCCTCAGGGGGAGGAGATGCCTCAGCATGGGTCCCCTGAGACACCCCCTTCCCTCATACTTCACCACACTGCCATAGAACATATCCCCTTATACTTCTTTATCTTTTTATAAACACATCACAGACCAAACTAAATCTGTTCTCAGTTTAAGTTAATTATCTCTGACATTTTATCATAGTGATAGAAAGCTAAAAATCAATTTCTAATTTATCCAAGTGAATATGTTCAAACAACCTAACATTATAATTACATTATTTGGAATAATTCCTTTTTTAAAATAATTCTAAAAGCATAATCTGGTAGTATTTAAAATCACCAATGTATAAGAAGACCAAGGCTGTAGAAAAATGTGACTATTGATGTGTTTATAAAAAGAGAAAGAGAGAAGAGGGGATATGTTTTGTGGATGTGTGGTGAGGTTTGCAGAAAGGGGGTGCCTTGGCAGGTATCCCTTCCCCCTGAGGGACCAGCCACATGACAATATAATATAGAATAGAGTTTATTCAGGGCATGGGAAGGGGAGTTAAGAGGGTAGTAGAGGCAGAGAAAGGCAGAGAGAGAGAGAGAGAAAGAGAGAGAGAGAGAGAGAGAGAGAGAGAGAGAGAGAGAGAGAGCCATAAG